>VYZP01062002.1:0-43260 GCA_013400635.1 Hypocryptadius cinnamomeus | reverse complement strand
ATTAACAACAAATCAACAATCTAGCAAAGTTGAATGACAAAGACGTTAGGATGGACTCTTGCCAGACAGACGGGACATGCCACAATCTGACATAAAAATTAACAGCAGTTGGATGACAAGGCATTTAAAGTGGAACAGCAGGTCCTCCTTGGGGTTAGGTGCTAAGTTTGGTAGAGGTGTTACAGAGTTAGGAACACTGCAATTGCTTTATTTTGTTTTCCCCAGAGCAAGGTACAGTATTCTGCCATTTGTGTTCAGAAGACATACACCAATGTTCTGCAAGCCTGTAGAAGGACAAGAAGTTTCATTTTCTAAGGAAAAGAGACACTTTAATGGCACATTTTCCATAAACACACTATGTGATGAGATATAATTCACATTCATCCTGGAAATGCTCCAGAAACACACAAGATGAGCACAGTCAGTAATCCTCACTGAAAATTACACACAAGATTTTAATGGTAAACAATTACAACTATGGCACTACAGTACTTGAGAATATCCTAAAGCACATTGGAATCAGCTGTCAAGGTGCCCATTACCTCATCAGTAAGACACAGACACATCAGTAATGAAACATTGCTGAGGGAACTTCTTAACACCACGTGTTATACTTCCCACTGATTTAGTAAAATCTTCATAAATGGCCTCCTGTTTTTGATACAAGTCCACTATCCCTTCCTATCTCAAACTTTTAAACTCTCTTGCTGACATTTAGGAGCTGGACATTTTGCAGTTTTGATTGACATAAATATTGGCTCCAGTTGTGTATGTGGCTAAACAATCAGTAACAAAAGGACAGCCTTTGATTGGACACATTTTGGTGAAAAAGATGCAAGTCTTTGAACTGTAGAGAGCAGTTGCTGCTTGCAGAGCAGTCTCAAGCAAGAAAAAAACTTCTTGCCAGCTAGTGTGTACTACGATGAGCACTAAGTAGAAAAAAAACATTTGGCTTAAATGAAAGAGATATTCCCCCCACAAGCGAGTAGATAAATATAGGATATACAAGCTAGGTTAAAAAGGTAATACTAGGCCAGGTGCAGTATTATGTTACTGGTTCAGTGCTCAGTTACTTTTTTTTCCGACACCACACTGAATAGAATACAGTGGATAAGCAAAGTTCTCCACCAGGAAGAGAAATACTTGTGTTGCCACAACAAGCTGTTCGTACTGCCCATCCGATTTGCAGTGGGAGAAAGTTAAATTAGGAAAGGATTTACAATGTACTTGTTCCAGCAAAGCATATGGCTGAGTCCTGAGCAGCACCTGCTGCAAGGGCAGCCTGCTGTGATTGCATCGTTTTCCCAGACGGGCCCCACAGGGTCCTGCTGGAGACACCACTGCCCAGGACCTGCGTGGGACACAGCAAATGGGACTGAAAGAAAATGCTCAAGTCAGAACATAACTCTGACCTAAACAATTGCTGACAAGTAGAAGCTGATTAAAAGAAGTGAATGTTGCTGAACATTACAAATTTAAATTTCTGAAAATGCAGAAAGGCACATTTACATCACTGTTTTGCAAGAACACTGCATACACCTGACTAAGTTAAACTGCTGTTGGCCCAGAGATAATTATGTATTTTAAGCTTGGCATTCTCAAAGGTAAATTCTAAAGAAATGTGGTCCAAGCAGCACGCAGAGAAAACACAGCTAGAGGTGGCATCTGTGCAGCTCCCCATGAGCAGCAGGAATGGCAGGAATGTGGTACAATGCTTTTACCTGCTGCATTTTCTGCTTGTCTAAGTATCAGCAACCTATTCTCGTTGATTAGAAGAAAGACTGCCTGTAAGGAGGGGAAGGTGACAAACTACGGCTTAAAGAAATGACAAGTTCTAGTTACTGTTCAACTTAAGTAAAAGACAACATCCTTATAAATATGTCACTCTATGAAATAACTCTATAGTCTTAACCTGTGTGCATACTTCAAAATCCATTAGCTATGCTAAATGATTTCTGCAGTTTTAGATTAAGCCAATGTCTCCTTTTCCTGGTTCCATGCTGTAATGAAGCTCCCAAGAATGGCTCTGTACCAAATGCCTGACTGATTTGTCCTTACTCTGGCCTGTGAACAGCCAGCAGGACCCCAGGGCAAGGCACTGCTGTGCACTCCTTGTGCCCCAGGCTGCTCGGGGCTCCACACCCTGCTCCCCTCCCCCCCAAAAATGTCCTTCAGGGGCATCAACAAAAACAGGACTCCCAACTGGAGTTTTCAGGCAACTGCATTTTCTAGTTAACACAACTAAGAGCCGCTGTTTGGTGGTGGGACTCTCCATGAACTGCATTCTCCTCTTACTGAGCTTTCAGAAGCGTCCAGCTCCTTGCTTGGTACAAGAGAGCCAGCTAGAGAGACTGAGGGAACAGATCAGAAATGCAACAGTTCTCAAATTTCATGTTTTCTGTCAGATTCCTGGCTTTGGCAGTTTTCTCATCTGCCTTTCCCATCACAGTAGCTGACTTCCACTCATCAGCAGTAGAGCTAAAACTGGTTTGGGTTTTTTTAGCATAGTCTTTCTCTATTATGTAGCCAGGTTTTCAAAACTGCACCATGATTCCAGTGTTCACCTAGAGACTGAACAAAAATGCCACCGTGGGCCAGTGTGTAAATGCCACAGGAGCTCTCTGAACCTGTTCCAGTCACAAGCATGCTTGGCTTAGCACTTCCCCTATGAGGGCACTGCTACGAGAGACTGAGCATCCTTCCTTGAGTTTGCATTTGAACTGATAGAACAATTTCATGCAAAGCACCTGCAACACCATCTGCGTCCTCCTGCTTCCAAGTGAACTGTAGCCATGGAGCAGAGCTGCATGCAGAGCTGCATTTAGACCTATGCCTCTTTTCACAAACCCCAGTCCTTGGGGCTGTACTTCCAATTTCCTCTAGGATCTGAGGGGTTCTACTTGGGATTCTACTGCCAGGAAGTCTCCCCAATTTTCAAGCACATAAGTGTTTATGATCCAATTTCAGGATGAGAGTCTAAACCAAGAGATGTCTAATGCAATTCAGGTTCAGTTATAAAACCATAAAGGGCAATGTAATTTAGACAGGTAAAGATAATTGTTTTAAATTTGCAGGGGGTAGGGGGCAGCATATCTGAGCAGTACTGTAATTAAACTGCAGTATTGATACAATTGGACCAACTGTTTATTTACAATGATTCCTGAAAGTCACCAGCCTGAATACACACCAATATAGCAGCAATTACCTGGTCTATTTAATGATGTTATATTGCCTCTCTCCTGCAGACAAAGGATGATTGGTCAGAGGTCACTGTTTAAGTTTCTTGCACGAGGGAAAACAGTACGTGCTAACAATTCCTTGATTTAAAGAGATTAAGTCATATCTACATAATAGGACTGAGAACAGGATGAAGTTGTATTGCTTTTCATGATCAAAAGTGATCAAAAGCACATTTATCTTGCTTGTAAGGAGGACAGAGTTTTCTTGATGTAAATGTGCCTTTAGAAAGTGAGAACTGAAAACATTAATATAAAAAAGTCAAATAACTATTTCATGAAACTATATATATAAAAATCGAGTTATCACAACTAAAGCAGCAAATCAAAATCTGCTGAGGTTTTCTGGTATAACTAAAAAAAAAGTTAGTTTGTGTCCAAGTTCAGTAAGTCAAATGCTACCAATTGACACAACAAAACAAAAACCCACAAGAGGAAATTGCAAAGTGCACAATGAAATTAATAAGTCTTGGATCAAGTATTTATGGAAAAATGGAAATGTGTGTCCGGTGGACTTGATAAGTAAGAATGCAAAGGAGGTATTAAAGTTTCTCTGCTCCAGGCCTGGCTTGGCGCTCCACGTAGAAGAGGATGTAGGCCTTGGCCTTGCCCACGGTCTCCTCGTCGGTCAAGGTTACAGTACTGTCATTGAAGTGGAACCAGCGGCCCTCGTGCGCTGCATACGCTGTGTAGTGGCCGGAACCAACACTGTGGAGCAGGCAGAGGGACAACAGTCAGGGACACTCCTCACTGAGGCACCTTCTCCTGGGGCTAAGGGACTGCCAGCAGCCTGAGGAGGGAAGGTACCCACAGCCTTGCACAGCAGATGCTTCTCTTTTTGAGCTGTGAGGCTCAAATTCTTCAAATTGAAGTTCTACAAGAACACATTGTCTGTCCCTTCTACTGTTACTCTCAACAGATCTGTCCAGGGCTGGGAAAAGTTAAAAGACTCCCAATAACTTTACTTCAAAATATGCCCAGTGCCTTCCCTGGGTGTGCCTGTGAGCCTTCACTGCTGCTGCAGGAAAGGTAATGGTGATGATTCACTTTCACCATATGCATCTTTGGGCAGCAGTTGTTCCAAGCATGCTCATACACTTCTTTAACATAAATGCAAATGTACCTTCCAACATAAATAAAAAGAGGAAAAAATAGTCCTGTTTTGTAGTAAGAATTTCAAAATGAGACATTAATTCCTGGCAGGTCCCCTGACTTCTCCTCTTGGTTTAGGGCTTTTTTATTTGTAGAGGCACTAGACTATTTTCATGTAATCTCACACATGTAGTCATTAACCCCAAAGGCTGCCAGGGGGCATTCACAGGCCTGCCTCTATTGGATCTATTGAAATTAATTCAGCTTAGCTCCCTGCCAACTTATAAACTACGGCTTATTTCCCCCAATTAAAATACATGCCCTCAGGGCAGAAACCCCTTCATTATCTATGCATGTACCTGAGTGGGAGAAGGTCTGTGCCAGGAGGACAGGCTGGCTCCATGTACTCACCCTGAGCCGTGATGCACAACCACAGCCACGAGGTCATACAGGCAGCTCTCTGGGCCACTGTTTTCAGGCTGTGGTAGGAAAAAACAGAAACTCTTCAAATCTCAGTAGCACCCTGTAATTTGTAATAAAGACGTATGCCATGGAACAAATTCCTTGCAGGAGGCACCAGTAGGTCTTCTTACCTCTAACAAGTAGCATTTCATGTCTAGGCCTCGCAAGGGAAACTCAACATATGTATCAACCTTGTTTCTCAGATATGCTGTCCAGTGAAAGCGTTTCAAGTGTAAGCATAGCACCTACAGGGGGACAGTTACAAAAGGTGTGTTAGAGGAGGGGGCTGAACTCGATGCTGGACACTGCAATAGCCATGGGGAGGAAGAGGTCTTGGTTGAACCATTATTTCCTTTGACATTTTGCCACACTGTTATTTCTCATGCTTATACCTTTGGTAGTTTCTGAATCCAGAATTTTTTGGTGGACTTCTGTTTCTTTTTGCATTTGTGACACATGTACAGCTCTGTCTCATCAAGTTCTTCCAGGTCTGTAAAACTGCGAAGACAATCTAGGAAAAGCAGATACATCAAGTGGTTTTTGTAACATGAAATACAACAAATACAGCAATATAGGTGTGCTTATCTGCTGCAACCATTCTAGTTATATACATCTGAGCAGCAAAAAAGCTGTATAATGTTTTAATACACTAACGTGTTGTAACATGCAACCTTCCCTGTTCCTGAAAGCAGCTAGAAGTAGCTTGAAAGAAACAGGCATGCCCGAAATCTCCATCTTCCAAACAAGATTCCATCCAACATTCAGCAAAACTGCTTTCAAATGAAGATAAATTATTTTCTAACATAGAATATTCAACTTTTAAAGCCTGTTTGGCTTTAGATACAAAGTGAACAGACACAACAACAGGGTTTTGTTGAATATTTCATGATTTTCAGCAAGTCTATTCACAAATCTGTAAAAACTAACATCCTGTAAAAACCAAAGTCAGTAACAGTACTGCTGCCCAACCTGCTGGACTGCGTTGATGTGGTTTAAATGCAGAAACCCCAGGAGCCACCCTCACTGTGGGCATGGGCACATGCATCCAAGGACAGAGCCCCAGTGAACACCCATAGGGAACACTACAGATCAGTGTCTGGGAAGAGTGAACTACATTAGAAATGCTCTGATTAGAAAGAAAATCCTCTTAGGACTGGTGTGATTTCATTAGCCAGGCACTCTTACCTCGTAGTGTGCACATTGGTCCACTCTCTTGATTTTTAGTACGTTTATTTCTGAACTGACTTGGAATATCTAACGAAAGGTCTAGAAAAGCAATGATTACAAAACAAAATTAGGGCTGAATAGAGCAATGCCTAGTCTTTTCAGGCTGACACACTGGGTCTGCCATGTGACATCTAAATATATCAAGCTTCAGATTTAATTTTCTGCTCCAAGTCACACAGTATTTGGAACACGAGAGGCAGCATTTCCTTACCTAGGAATGGGTCAAACTTTCTAGATTCAGTCCCACATATTAGGCAGTTGACTTCATTTTGAAGAATGCCTCCGAAAATGGCAGTGACAACAGTAGACGCTCCATTTCTAGACAAACCACATCAGAGAAGTACAGTCAGCCAGAAAGCCTGAGCTGAATTCCCAACACCAGTCCAATGTTTGGTGCTCACACCTCTTGCTGTCGGGCCGAGCCAATGAAACAGGGACAGCATGCTCCAGGCAGAATGGGCACTGCAGCTGCCCAGGGGCATATCACATGAGTGTGGTGCCTACACTGCTTTATCTTGGACCTAAAGGAAGGGTGAACTGGGGGGCTCTAAGCAGATGCTCAGACTGAAGGTGTTGTGGTGCATTTCTATAGTGGAACTGCACTGGATGCTCACAGGTCCAGGATATTAACCCTGTAATTAAGACTTCATCTGAAGTCTTATTATGCACATTTTGTGCATTATGCACAAAAAAAATTCTTTCTTCCTTAATAGGTCAAGCATATTTTTGTTGTAACTCTACACCCTTTCTTACATGTGCTTTTGACTTCTTTGAGCGCATTTCTGCACTTCACTGCCAACGGCAGCTTAAGTTGCATTAAGACATGATAAACAATGTGCAAGATCAGCATTGTTCTATAAGCTTTCATTACTCTCCTACTGAATTTTTTTAGCAGATTATGCAATGGGCCTACTTCTCACAGTCCAATTTAAAAAACACACAAATTTTAAGTTACATTATTATACACTACTAAGGCTTGCAGAAACCTATGTTCCTTGCCTGCACTCTACCTACATCTTTACAGCCCATCTCAGCTCTTCCTGAGCAAGAGGAAATAGCTGCTCAAATGGACTGGTGCACAAGAAGAGAGCATTCACCAGCCTATTTATTACTTTACTGGAAGCATCAAAGTGCCCTCAAAAGAAGGGCAGCTTACCCACATCACTGCGCAATTGAACAGCCCTTCTCAAGACAAATTTACAGTAGATAGGTGAACAAAGGTTAAATTCTCCTGGGATTTTGACATCCAAAATACTGACAAAACAAAATCTGTTTAGATTTCAAATATATGTCAATTCTACAAATACTTTAAGATTCTTCTGGGGGATTTTTAAGCATCAGCAACATGACATAAATGCAGTAAAGAGAACAGTCTGAACTTAGGCTTTTCCTAACAAAGCATCAATAAAATCCTGCATCTCGGGCCTGCTTACTCTGTCCTAATCAGTACAGAAGGAAAAACTCAAACTCTAGTTTTCTGTAGGGAATTAAGGACTTAGGGACCAAATATGCAGGCTGATCTGACAACTTTCCTTCTGGAAGCAAATAAAAGGTTTTCTCTCTTGTGAGAGTTTCAGTCTAAGAGAAAACACAGCTAGGACAGAGGTCAGAAAAAACAGTATTTTGAGAAATACAGAAAGAGGAGTCAAACACCCAAATTACACCTGTTTCAAGGTACACACTAGCATGAAAACCAAAATTATGCACAAAAAAAAGCACCAACTGTAACTGTCAAGTGATACACAAGATCATCTGCTGGAAAACTTACTTCAAGCGCTAACTGCACTACTCAGTCATTTATCCAGGAGGTCTACTCACAATTTAAACATCAAAACCATTGGCCATAGTTTTCGCTCCTGCAGCATTCAGGCTATCTATCACCCTAAGACAATTATATTGTCTGGGGAGAAGAAAGAATTCTATGGGGTACAGAAAATACAGTTTCTTATTTCTGAAAGACTAGTGAATTAAAATGTCTTTACAACTTAGCCTGTATGCTCACTCACACCTATGAAAACTGCTTATCTAAGACACTTCCTTTGGAAGGGACACAGATTGTACAGAATGCTCATGTTCATAACCTACAGTTTTGCACTGCCTAAAGTTAGAAGCACTGAAGAAAACTTAAGGAACACTGAATCTGAAATTCCAGAGCCACCACATGCAAACCCATGCAAAGGCATGACAGCTTTGAGAAATTAAAAACCACTTCTTACATGCAACATTTGTTGCTTCCAGACAGGTTAGAATTTTCTTGCAAGATTACTGAACGTGAAACACCGTTGAAGCCACCCTGGAGTTCCAGGTGTAGATGGTCCAAAAGGTAACGCATGAACTCGTGGGCATCCTGTTGCTGGTATCCCCTTAAGAGAAAAGAAAACAACAACAAAATTGCTTTAGAGGCAACACACAGCAAGCACCAGGGTCACAGGAAAAAACCCTTTGCTTCTTTAATCCTACTGAGCAGACTTTCCATATGTGCTGGGTACCAAGAAAGTTTTCCAAGTAGCCTCTGGAAAGACATGGCAATGTCCCGACAAATAAAGTGATTTTGGTCCTTTGCAGCTCGTGCTCTCTGCATGCCCCTTGTGAGAATGGAGAAACCTTTAAGAATATACAATTCATATAGGAAGAGAAAGCAGCAGGGAGCAGCAGACACCTGCCATGTGCCCACACAACACACTGGGCCTATGGAGCTGCCACATTGTTATCTGGCCTCACCAACCCTGCCTGTGCCAGGGGCATCCCAGGACTGTGTCCCTGTTAACTGAAATACACAACGGACGGCAACAGTGGCTTCTCCTCTGTCTCCTTTGGTTTTGACTATGTTTGATTTGTGCCTCAGCAGAACTGCTTTGAATCTCATTCAGACAGGGCACTATTTGCCCCTACTTTGAAACAGCCACAGATGAAGGTCAATATTTTGTAATCTCAAACCTGGTAAGATTCAAAAGAGACACCACAAAATGTATTGTTCATGTGGGAAGCAGAGTAAGTATTTCTGACTGGTTCTCATTCAGTCATTGATCCTACTCACTTTGGCAAGTACAAGTGTTTGTTTGTCTGTTTAATCCCCTCCTCACCAAAGGCAGGAATTTAGTCTCTAGGTTTGTTTTCCACATGCATCTTTCAGCATCAATATGAAGTCTGAAATAATTAGGATGAGAGCACCGTTTCTTCTAGGATGAGATCTACAGCCATGCTTGGAGTTGCACACTTCCTCTGCATAACTCATTTTCTGGGAGAGGGAGGTAATGGTGGAGTTATTCAGAGCATCTCTTAAGCATTTGGATTTGGTAGGACAGGGCTCCAGTCTCACCATGTGCTGTGCCATCAGCAGCAATGCTGCTCAATCACCATTATTATTTCACTGCTAAGAAACCTTACCAAAAAGAACAGAGAAGCCATCAGGGTAAAACATGCCTTTTAAGTTATTTAAGCTGAATCATGCATCAAATTCAACAATCAGCTGCTGTTCACTTGCCATTAAGCTGCACACTGAGACAAAGCATGACAAGATACATAGTGAAACACTGAAAGCTATGTGCAACACTGACCTAAGAATGTGCAGGTCATTGTAGGCTAAGCTACAGAAATCTCTACATAGCAAGAGCCGGCTTCCCCTCCTCCTGTCCGTTCTCATAAGCTGCTTTATCAGGCCTCCTCTTTTCCACCTTACTACCCCGCCTAAGTGCTGGTAATAACTGTCAGGTAGGAATGTCTGGGAGAGAAATACAAATGGGTACATAAATGCGAGTGCTCAGGGGAGGGAAAGATCCTGTAAGGTTCATGGCAGAGTACCCAGAAGGGGAGAGAAATGCTAACGAACTCACTGCAACAGAAATATGCAATGTGAGGCTGATGTGCTTAGTGAGGAACACAGATGCGTCCAATGAGAGTATTGCTAAGAGATAACAGAATAAAAATAAAATATTTTCACCTTGTAGGATTACAGTAATGCTTTCTTCCAAACCAGCAGCTTTAAAATAAATCAAGGAGTCTGTATATAGACACATGAGCAGCACTGCCCACCTTTTACAACAAAAAACGCAGCACCCAGAAACACTGCTGTGCTTCAACAGGCCACAGTCCCGTACAGCCAAGATAGGACTTATTGTCCCAAAGCTGCAAAGTAATTACATGTTTCTTAAAACAAAGCAGTAGAACCAAACTCTGCTTCAAAGCTGGATGTTAATTGTGCAGGGCCTTAAAGTTGCTACAGTACCACAGGATTTGCTTACTTTACTGAATACAGATTTCTTCAATAACCACATAAGCAACCACACTAAACAGCCAAAGATTGAATGTATGGAAAGTCTTTGCTGCAGACACCTTTTTGACATGAAATTCCTCTAAAAGAGCTTGGCACACTTGGTCTGCAACAAATAAATCTCAGTAATTGTTCCACATTGTTGGCTGTGCTCCTGGTACACGTATTAATACTTGCATAGAAAGATGCTAATTATAGATGGAAAATTCTTTGGATTTGTTAAGATACATAATTATAGATACAGATCTTCAAAATTACACAATGATATGGACAATGCACTGTTTAAAATAAATTATGTTAAAGCCCTTCAGCAAAAAGAAAAGTTACTCTGACAGTCTGCTTGTACAACAAAACCGACCACAAGAAGCAATTCAATTCAAGCCCACTCCCAACACTTTTTCCCAGTGGCAAGAGGATAAGATATAAAGAGGATCAGTTACCAGGAAAACAGAGTACACTACTTACACAGCAGTAAATCAGCAAAACACACATCTTGCAACTCGGCATGAGGCTGCAGAACTGCCCTGGCATGCAGCACAAGAGCAGCCAGGGAGCAGGAGAGCCCAGAGGCCCTGCAGTTGTGCCTGTAGTAATTACAAATGGCATTCTCTACTCCCTGCTGCAGTGTGAGGCAAAAGGGCACAGAGGGTAGCAGAAGCAGCAACTTCTTCTATAACCCTCCTCAGGGAGAGCAGCAGTCCCAGTCCTTCACTTTAACAACCAAAATCTCATTGGACTAAAACAACTGAACCCATTTCCAGCTGCTCCTCCCTTGCCCCACCACTTCAGGCTCCATAAGCACACCCCAAAGTGGCTGGTGTGCTGCTAGCAGGCTGCTGGCTCCATCTTCCTTCCAGGCATCTGTTCATTTGCCTCCTTCTCCCCATCTACCAGGGACCACACAAGACACAACTGGAATTTCAGCATTGTTAGCTTTTAGAAGATTCAACTAAGCACTGAACAAATTCAAATTTTCTCCCTGCATCATGTGGGAGTAGGGACCTGCTAAAAGCAGCTGACTCTATTCTCCATTTGATTTTATGAGTTCCCTTATCCCTTAATTGTGGACATGCTCCCAGAAAACTGGGAATAAAAAGGGAAGAGGGAGAACCCCAAAAAAGAGCACTTTTTCTTTTAAAAGCTATGACAGAATCCACAGTGCTGAAAATTTGCTTGAGGAACTTTAAGGAACACGTTTCTCACTTGTTCTAACAAGAATTATAGAGAAGCCTGTAATAGGGAAACTGGCCACAGACATAAGGGATGATATTTCTTTGACTATAACGTTTTGGTCACTGCTGGTAACTAGTGGTATTAAACTTCCTTGATTCTCATAAGCTAAATGAAACATAACTAGCTGTGTGAATAACAGAATGAACAGATTTGTGTTGTTTGGGTTACTCATTGAGCAGATGTATTCACAGCATCTTTTCAGCAGTGCCAGAGATATAACAGGTAAGAGGACATCTTTATTATGTGAGAACATGGAGCAACTGCAGTGGTTTTGGTTCGCTAATCTGAGTTTTTCAGTTAACACACCAATTAATGTAGTGGGTTTAGCACTGGCCAAATGCCAGTGTACTCGTTAGAATTATTTATTCATTTTTTGCTTGTACTCATTAGAATTATTTATTCATTTTCTGCCGCAAGATAAGGATTAGGAGGAGAGCAAAGCAGGCTTAAAACTTTAAAGGGTATAAAGAAATCTTTATTAACCAAACTAAAAGAAAAACAATAAGAAATCAGAATAAACCTTCAGAACACTTCTCCTCCCTCCAACTCTTCTTTCTTTTCTCTCTGACAACGTAAAGAGACAAAATTTGGTATTTTCAGTCAGTTTATTACTTCTAAAATAATCTTTCTTCAGTTTACTTAGGGAGAGGAGTCTCTCTTGCCATGTCATGGAGATTTTTTCACAAGAAATAGTTCTTTCATGGTTTTAATTTTCACTAATAGCAGCCACCTGGAAATTTACAATTGTGAAGTCTCTCCTACATTTGGTAGTTTTTTCACAACTACCACCATAGGTCATTTCAGTTTATTGGGGTGAAATTTTAAGGATGAGCTGTTCTAGTACAGAGACAAAAGTTTTATCTATTTTTGGGAAACAGAGGTCTCTTCTTCTATCCCTGGGGCAAGGTTTTTCATCTCTTTCATTTCTCTCTAAGCTTTTCATCAAATTACAGCTACTTCAACATCTGCTTGCTTTAGTATTGGTGCTTCTGCTCATGGCTGTGGTTAGAACAGTACATCTCTCCAAGGCATTTTATGAGTTATACAAAAAAAGAGTCTGATGTATTAATTATATCTTCATCACAGCTTTAAAAGAGACTTTTAGCTTAAGACTAAGGCTTTTTCTTCCCTCATTTGGGCTTTGGCTCTTTTTCTTATTGATGTTGGTTTCTTTATGTTGTTCTTTTTATGCGCTTTTAATTTTCTTTTTTATTTGGGAGAAGTGCCGCTGGCAGGTTTCTTTGTTTTTAAATGGAATTTTATAGCACTGAATGAGTTAATTTTATTTGGGCTTTGCATTAGGAAATGGCTTTTTGTTGTTGGTCACATGATTTCCTGCCAGGCAGTGGCTGCGGAGGCTCACAGCATTGCTTTCAGCTGTTTCTGTGCTTCTGAATGGGATTATGTTGTTAATGGTGATTTCACAGAGGCCTATTCAGCTTTTTTAAGTGGTTTAACAGGGTGTCAATATTTAAAATTAGCTAGCTGATTGGTTTTGTCAGGTCCAAGGAAGCTGTTACGGTTTTTATAGGGAATTACTTCTGCAGTTGGTGGATTTTTTTCCTTAACTAAAAACCAAATTATGATAAACTACAACAGCAACTTACCTTCATCACAATATATCCTAACAGTTTTCAGTGCTCCTTTGAAAGAGGCTTGGGGGTCAGGACAGGGAGACCTTTGAGAGGAACGATACTTGGGTTTACTTGGGTAACCTTCTTTTCCACTTTCTCTTTATCGTCTGTTTTGTAAGTATGGGCCCAAAATGCTTATTATGCACAGGATTTTTCTCTTCTAGCCCTTATATCATGTCCAGCTGGTGACTACTGTATTTTGAGAGAATCAAGGAAGTTTCAGCCAGTATGTTTGCATTTAGACCTGTAGTGCTGTATCTTTTTTAATCTGACTACATGATTTTCTTATTGCAGCCAAGCCTAGGTTCTGTCAACACACCTGGCACTTACCAACCAGTCAATAGCTTGATTCCTTCAGAGCACTAGCTCAAAGGTACAACTACCACTGTTTCTCATGTGAGATCTCTATCCTCTCTGAAACTGCTACATGTGGTAAAAGGGCAGAAGGAGAAAGCAAGCACTAGTGATGTACAGAAAGCTGTTGATCAAAGCAAAGGTCCTTTTCAAAGCACATTGGTAGGCATATGGAAAACTGCACAGAGTGCATCCTTGTGGATGCAGCCCATTTTAGAGTAGGACACCAGCAATATGTGGTTGCAATCAAGAATACTGTTATCTTTTAAAAAAACTTACCTAAAATTTGGCATTATTTTCCAAACAACGTAAAATAAAGACTCTGGACTAAATGCAGTTTGGCTTCCTTGCCATAAAGCACAGAGTGTCTTTCTGAATTCTTCCACAAGTGAACTGTAAAGAAAGTAAGAGCTGGTGTTTAATGTGTGTTTGTTTACAGCCCTTAGAGGTTTACTTGTTCAATGGTAAAAGTATCAGACATTAGCTGGGTTAAAACTGTAACGGCTGGGTAAATATCCTTTCCAGTAGCTTCAAAGATTTTATGTCCAAAATCCTACCCACAATTGTTGAAGACAGATTCAGAAATTGTATTTCAGATGTTCAGGATGGACTCATGTGAACACTTCTGCACTCTTTGCCATTTTAATGCGGACTCTGCTAACATCATCCTTTCAATGCTTGCTCAAGCAACCTACAGATCATCCATCACTTACTCCTGAACTTTCTGTAGTAGTAGTTGCAGTAGGCTGACTCGCAGTCACATCCTCATGACCCTGTTTTAGCTGGAAGTCAGTAGCATAATGTCTGCAGCACATATCAAGAGGACTTCTTAACATGATTTAACATGTCACACTCCAGCACTACCTGATGTATCTGACTGCCTCTCCCTGCAGCATCAGATCTGTAACAGCAAGCTGCAAGTGATATGAGTTTCTTTCTTTGTAGACAACTATTCTTCTGTGCCTCTGTCCTCTGTGAATTGTGCAAGATCAAAAGTGTCCAGTGGCCCCAGCAGCCCAAACTTGCTGTTCCCCGCGCAGCTAAGAGCTCACAAGGCACACGCAGCTTACACATTGTTATCCCCTTGGCTCCTGGTGTGGTAAGTTCGCCGCCCTGCTGTCTTCCCATTCCTCAGCTCCACTGCAGGCAACTCTTTGAAGTAACAGCAAAACTGCTGAATGTTACTAGGAAAAATGAAATAAGAATGAAATCCTTAAAGAGCAGAGAAAAAGGATAAAATTATGTATTCTGGAGCTTGTTCTTTGAAATGCATAAACACCACTTCATGCAGTGATACAGGATGGCAATCACAAACAGTTCAAGAGACAAGAAACTGTAGCAAATACCTTCTGTCAGTAACCACGCAGATCCACAAATATCACTGTCATCCCAGCTTCCTAAAATAATTACATTTTGGCTCTGCTTTGAGTAAGAGATACCCTGCCAGACTGAGCTATCATTTTCTAACAACCCAGATTTGCATTTGCTGAGGAAGTTAACTTATTTTACCGGCCTCAGCAGTGAAGGGGCACTCTCCTGTTCTGCCAAGGACATAGCACGTTTCCTCTGGAATGCTGTACCACAGGATGTGCCTCACACCATGAAACAAAACTTTATCAACCCACGCACACCCACTCCTGTAAATTCAGATATGCTTCTGTCCAGTGGGAACATGCCAAATTCACCTGCCCAATGCTACAGCACACAAGCCCCCTGAGAGTGGTGGGAGAGCTAGGGAAGTTACCTGAGTGACTGAAGGATTGCATTCATGAAACAAGTGTTCCCCAGGTTCCGAAGGCCTGTGGCACAAAGGGCAGTGGCGCTTCCCTAGAATGAGAAGAGTTAGGTTACAGAAAGATTTATCAGTGCTCCACCACTTCCCCCCGCCCAGAGCCATCACTGTTGGATCAAGCACAGATCTGAACAATAACCAACTACACTGACTGCAGCTGCAAAGCTAAAGCAATCACCTCAGCAGCTCAAACTGCCCTGAAGCTCCATCTTGACATGAAAACTCTTTCTTAACTCATTTCTGTCAAGAGAAAACTATACTATGTCTTTTCCTGTGCAAATAAATCTAGAATAGGACAACACAGTTAATCACAGGCTCTTATTGCCAAGGATTTGTGTGTGTTAAATATTCACACTCCAATAGTGTTCAGTGAGAAATGGACAGCAATTTCCCTACAGTGCCTTTGAAAAATTAAAGTACCAATCCTCATCCATCTTTTCCCATGTCTAATATGCACAGTGTGGCCACCTCCAGGTTGTTTTCAAGTCACCAGCACTAGTCTGAGTCTCAGTGGAATTCTATGGTGGCCAGAAGGGTTTTTGAAAGACAAGACAACAGCATTTATTTGGGAAATAAACAGTCAAGTTAGACTGTGCAAAGAAGAGGCAAAGAGTCGAAAAAAGAGAAGCAAAATACACACCATTTACAGCCTAGAACAATGAACCCACAGATGCGCTTGCTTTTTGTCAAATTATCTCCAGGGTAGGTGAGGAGGAAAGGGAAGAAAAATGTGAACAACACTGCATCTATGATTCTAGAATCTGCAACATTTGGGCACATTCCACTGTCCACAAAATACCACAGTGGAAGTTCATCAAATTTCTGGGCATTCTATATTGTTCTAACAGAATTTAAAAGCTGGGCTTTTAAGTCTTTTAGTGTCTCAAAGTGCAAACACCACAGTGTCCCGAGCACATTCTTTTCTCACTCTTGCCCCAAGTGCCACAGCACAGTACTAATGCAGCACTGCCCCTGAAATTCAATGTAAGATTCAATATGCCAACAATAAAAAATAATCTGTTGTTAGAGGCAATACTGAAGTATTAATAAAACTGACAAAACAGCATAGAGTAGAAAGAATAAAATAATTAAGTTCAAGCTTTCTAAGTTTGTCTTGTCCTTATCTAAACGTTGCCTGGAATTTTTCTTTTGGTTTTTACTGGCTTTCAGTTTTCCAGACAATGATGCTGTGTACTGCCATATCAAGACAGCTCCACTATTACTCCCAGGCTTCCTCAATCTCTGCAAGATTGGGACAGTGCAGGAAGTGCAGACAGCACATTCAGACAAGCCTAAACTGACTGTAGTAGTGCATTTTCACAAGTAACTAAACCCCTCCTACTTAGTTTAGTAACTAAACCTGGCTTTACTCCACCCCAGGCTCTTATTCCCATTCACATCCCTGCGGGCAGTTGTTCCTATGACTGAAGGAGCTGCTGCTCCAGCTCCCTTTGGTGACACTGCTGGCCCACAGCCCAAAAGCTCTGCTCCATCTCTCCCTCTTTTTCCCAAGGGTGAAAATGAACCCGTTGAATACAGCTGGGTCAGTATCTCCCCTCTCCATCCTCAAATTCTGGGAGAAATTATGAAAATAAGAAACTCCCATAATCCAATCTGTGCAAAAGAGACATCTGACTTGTGACATTCTTTGTTTGGAAGAAATGATGCAGCCCTTCAGCCATCTAGCCAGGGCTGGATCCTCCCCTCCTGGGTGCTATCCTGAAGATCTGAAGTTAAAATAGCAGGAAGATGAAATGAGGGGAAAAAAAAGCTTAAAACCAGTCCATAGTTCCTCTTGAAAGCAAGTTTTACTGAGCTCTTTTAAAAAACTGGTAACATTTTTTTACTTTTTCCTAACAATTACTCTTAGCCTCCCTCAAGAATGTACCTCCTCCTTTGCCTTCTGCACCTGGGACAATAAAAACCCAAAAAACCAAAAAATGACAAAAGCTCCTTGCCTGCTCAGAAAAGCAGAGCTCCATCTTGACATGAAACCCTTCCAAAGCCCAGGAAAGCTCAGTCTACATCAACAGAAATGCAGCAGAGCATCAGCCATGTTTGTGTGTGAAGAGGCTTTTTCAGGTGCGTAGCCAGAAGATGCTAAAGTGCAGCAAGCACAATTTGGGTCTAGGCCAACTATTAACCTCAGCAGGTTTACAGAAACCCTTTAAAATCACTGTATCAGATCTGCTGTACTTACATTTACTTTCAATAACTTGCTGTTCAGAGATGAGTTTTCCAATAGTTTTCTTTTCCTATGTCTGTCTGATGTAAAGGCTGAACTGTTGGAAAGCAATTAAAAGTCGTTATTTACCAGAAAAAACAATGTATCGTGTGGAATAGACCAGAGAAAATCAACTCATGTTTAACAAAGTGATTCCATCTGTCACTAGTTGTCACTGACAGCAAACAGGCTCCCCATTGCTGCAGTATGAAATTGGCTGCACATCCCTCAGGGCACAGCCCCACGGCCCACCAGTATGTTTATGCAGGATGTTCTGCTCAGGGATGTGTGCCTTCAAGAGTGGCCTTAGTAGCAGCTAGTTGTCAGCTAAAATATTCATCCTTCTCCTAGGTCAAAGAAATTAAGTTCTTCTGTCATCTAAATCATCTAAGATTAGAAATCTTAGATTAGAACCATTAGAAAATCATCTATGCCTTTAAAAATAAAACTCAAAAATAAAATCAGGATGAAATTAAGTTACCAAAAATCAAGAATATGTGGAATGTTAGTACTTGCGTATTATATCTGACTTCTCTTACTTAAAGAAAAATACATGAAGTTCTAACATTTGTGCAATACTAAGTTACAAAAATAATTGCTTAGTCTTTTGCACATCAGTGGAAATTAATGGCCCCTCAATTAAACCAGTTGATGATCTCTCTCTAATTTGATCCTGAAATCATAGCTTGTTTTAGGATTTGGTTGGTAGCTTTTTTCCTTTTTCTTTCTTTTTTATTAAAACGCCCCCCAAGCATTAAAAAAACACCATTACACAGAACGGAAGCCTGCACTGTATCTTTTACCTCTGCAAGAAGTTAGATCGCTTGGATGTTTCTAATTCACTTCTCATTATACTTAAACATCTTTACATCTCATAAGGTACCTGACAAGACCATCAAAAGAGGACGGAAAACAATGAAAATATTAATATAACCTACCAAGTAATTGATACACTTAGCTCAGGTAGGAACCAGAGATTTCCGCAGATCACAGGAACATCGTAGCAGGAGTCCTGTGTGAACTCAGGGGCATTTTGATGTATATGGAAGCCCTGAATGCACCCATATTTCTGCTTGGCATGAGGTAAGATTTTCAGGCCAACTGTGCAAGCACTCTTTGCTCTCTAGGACTGGCCACAGCACACACATCACCAAGGATCAGATTATCTGCTTTCCAGTGGAACAGCACCAGACAGAGGCAAAGGAAAATTTGTCTCTTCTGTGCAGTTCCAAGTTCATAAGTCTTCTGAATCTTTTTGCTATCAAATCAAACTGTACAATTAATATGAAGACTACTTCCACCTGCACTTCTTGAATTTCTTTGATAAAAAAAAAAGCTTATTCTGGTTTTTTGACAAAACTCCGACAACAGAACAAGACATACAATCATGATCAATCAAATCCATTTGTTCTGCACCTCTGCTTCTCAGCGATGAAAAGGTTTTTAAACACAGTGTCAGACACATAGAAGGATTAAGACACACGTAATTAGATACATATACACATATGAAAGAAATACCACTTCAATGATGCACTATTACAAGTCTGCCCAAGGCAGTCTGGGTGCAAACAAGCTACTTACTTTTCCAAGTTCTGTAGGTGCTCTCTGACCTTCTGTACCAGGCCCAGCTTGGTATCATTGACTACAAAATCATCACAGCGATAACTGCAAGAAAAATATTTTCAGAATATGCAAAGCACCTCAGTGAAGCAGATCAAACCACACAAGCCTATGTGTGGAAAGCACCAAAGGGATCCAGTGAAAGATGAGAACTGGGGAACACAACACCTCACACTGAGCTTGGTTACCCCTGAGAAACCCCCTCCAGCAGAAGAGAGTACAGGAACCATCTTATTACATGGGTTTTCTGCTAGTTTAGTTCTTTATTAGAAATCAAAAGCATGATGTACTGCCTGAACCATGGCAGAATTCTAGTTCAACAAAAACTGAAACAGTGTAACGAAAGGCAGACTCAGTAGTCTATGCACAGATGCATCAGAAAAGACTAACTGACCCCTGGTAAACAGAATACAAAGCTTTTATTAATATTTAAACTATTTTAACATTGTAAGTTACCACTGAAACCTGAAGTGCTGAACAGACATATACAAAACATAAAAGTCTGTGCTACTGAAAAAACACCAGGGAAGATGGTGGAATAAGAGATCTCTCGAGTTTTCCAAAGTCAGGCCAGAAGTCTGTGACAACTTGCACCTCGTGCTTAACCACAAATATCATTCAGTCACTCATCAGTTTTTGTACATACTGTGAAGTGTCAAATTACAGCTTCAAATTCTGGCAGGCAAGTGAACAAGGGAGGAAAACTAACTTTGGATATGTTTAATATCAGAACTGTAGCTATGTCTCTCCTTCCCTTTGGCACAAGAGTGACTCAAATGCAAAATACATCATCATCATCACCTCAGGCAGATCCACATTTGCTTCCTAATTTAATGAAGCCATTGACTTCAGGCACAACTGGAATTCACAACACTCCTTGTTGCATAAATCTGCAGGTATTGCCAGTGTTACTTCGAACCCTACAATCTTGAAAAGGCTACAGAGTTGAGAAAGTAAAGGTCCTCGCCACTGAATGGAGCCCCTAAAATCAGTGTGTTCAGTACCTCCGATTTTTCCCTCTAAGAAGAGAAATCAACAAGACGCCTCTCAAGACATCCAACATTGCACGCAGCAGTTATGGTGTGGCAGCAGCTCTCTGGCCACAGAGAGCAATGCACAGCCTTCCAGGCATTGTCCTGGGGAAGGCTGTGAGAAGACCAAAGAATGATAAACAATTCTTATCTTCACTTGCTGCACCTGTTGTTGCGAACATGTGGAATGTGTTGTGGAGATCTGTTTACCAAAGGGTGGTTTCTCAATTGGCCAATGGTAATGGTGTTTAGATTGAAGGATCAATTGGGTCCACCTGTATCGTGACTTTCTGTAAGGGCAATGGGTTTCTTAATAAGTATAGTATAATAAAGTGACTGATCAACCTTCTGGAATCATGGAGTCAATGCTAATTATTACCCAGCTGGGGGCCTGCGACAACATTATGGGTACTTACACAAGATCTAGAAATTAGTAAGATTACCAGTATTTTTTCTTTTACATTTTTAAAGATGGACACAGACTAAGTTAGTTTGGGAGGGGGAAGAAGTCCATTAATGTGCTTATTATTCAGCCACATCTTAGGTAGTCCTTGTCAGCTTTTTCAGCTACCTACAAAGACCTAATGAGGTGCTCCTACATTTGGCACTCCCACAGGACCCAGCTCTCAGGCCAACACTCAGAGCACACAGGCCCAGTCAGCTAACACACAGCGTGGGACTCCTGAGCAGGGGCACCTCGGCTGCACCAGCACAATCACATTGCTACTAATGCTGGAGTAGCTACTGTTGAGAAAGCAGGGGATGGAAGCAGATACAAGCTCACTGAAACACTCAATGAGAACTTATTGCTGAAAGATGATTTCATTGCTCCCATGCCTTGAAGATCACATTAACCTTACCTTTACACACCAGTTTAGCACTTGTTCCAAGATGGAAGAATAAAACCAAATACATCAGTAAATGTCAGGGTCCTTCCAACACTGGAAAAGTAACTGTAAGTTTCACTTAGAATCAAGACAATCTTCTATTTCTCTTTTTAATAGGTAGGTTTTTTAAAAAACCTCTCTTACAACACTGAGGATTCAGCACTACTATTAGAAATAACAGCATTACCTCCAAACTACTTTGGATAAACCAAGTAAACAGATTTAGAAGTAGTTTATGCTTTAGTAACTTAAATTTGCTAAACCCACACACCTTAAGGGTAAACTGCTGAGAAATTACATCCTCTATGTGAAGCTGCCGTTCAAAACAGCTGCTTAATTTATGATCCTCAGGATTATCGCAAATTAACAAACACCTTTTTTGGATACAGTAGCCCTAAAACATGCTTTAACAGCAATGACACAGAACAGATTCTGTACCTTGCAGAGGGTCCCTTATATGGCTTAGCACAGTATTCTCCTCTATACACTCTACTTTTAGTACCTCTGCTACCTCTAAGACCTAGCCTCCTTTGCTTCTAAAATGGCATTAAGCCAGTGCTCTGGGAACATGAGTGCTTACTGCTGTTACAGTGCTTATGAGGGACAGAACTTCATGCTGTGTTTAAAAGCCCTGACTAGATTTGAAGAATTTGAAGGATAGGAAAAATTAAGAAAACCCAAGTTTCCTTAGTTATGCCAACACCTTATATGAATAAACAAAGAGCTCAAGTTTTACTGTCTGGATAAAAGGCTTTTTACTCTTATTTTCACTTTTTGTAGAATGCAAAATAATAGGACTAAGCAATCTCATTTTCCAGTGCACCAGCATAGTAAGTCTAGTTTGTTTTTTAAAGAGAACCCTCTTCACAGGGACTAAAAAATAATTTTTCTAAGTCCTTGATGGCTGGGTTATTTTTACACCAGCCAGGAACACACACACACACACTCCTGACACAACTGTGTCAGGAATAACAAGGGAGGGTAATGGATGAGAAATATGACTAATAAACTGTGTCTGGGATTAAATGAACACAGGAAACATATTATGCAAATATATCAACAGGGGAGCCTTTCTTCTTCAGTGCCAATTGTCTGTGCACTAGCACAGAGAAAACCAATTTACAAGAGTCCTCTTTTAGGAATGTGGGGTTCTTACACGTATCATTTTACTTCTCGTGCACAAAAAAATCCCTAACACAGAATGAGAAAGCACCCTATGACAATTTGAAGACAAAAAAGATCCGTACTTCTTGCAAACTCTTTGTGTGTAGTACTTTAGAACTAACTGAAAGGCTGATTACCTGCAAAAAGTGGGATTCAGGATTCTCTTTCTCAGCAGTTAAGGTCTCAAACATAATTTAGTCTGAGTGTTTAGTATTGTATTATCTCAAAAGTGACCAAAGAATCAAGAAGAGAGTTGTACTCTCATAACAAAATATTAACAAATTCTCTCAACTTTTCCACTGGTAAAACTGAGCAGTTGAATAGGAGAACTGAGTAAGCAAAGAACAAAACCCTCTGGAAAGACTGCATTACAGGTTATGGCATGGCCAAAGGAAGGCAAAGGATCAAATGCTGCCTTCTTAGAAAGCCCATACAGGCCTGCTCACTGATACTATCAGGCAAGCCAAGGAACACAGTAAACTGGGATCCATAGGATAAAAATGGAATAAGAGCATCATACTCAACTTTGTGCAGTAAACAGAACTGCACATAAAAATATAAAAGCTGGTACTGCATCAAAATATCTGCATTATTTTTACAGTAGAAACAAAATTCAATTAAGTCTTACGATGGTATTTTATTGACTTTCAAATTATTGAGGCAGCCCATCCTGGTAGCATAAAATAGTTATCTTTACATAAAAGTTCACCTAAAAGAACTACCATGGCATAAACTTAGGACTGTCTACTGGATTCAAGTCTACACTGCAGCTCACAAATAGGCATTTCAAAGCTACTGAAAGCCCATTCACTCTCCACAATACCTAACTATGTCTCAAATTTACCGAACTATTAGCTTCAACTGACAGCAGTCTCCACAGTACTGTCCAAAATAAAGGGGGAAAAGTTGACCTGGATGCCTTCTGTTTCATTTTTAAACTTCTGTGCTCATTTCAACTAGGTGCAGTAACAAGTATCTTTCCCTGATTATCATGTGGGAAAAACCTGAAATATCCTAAATGAAAGTAAAGATAAACTGCTTTTGAAACTTGTTCACCTTCACATTAGCACAGGAGTTATAATTTGCTGGTGAATTACCCACACAACAGGAACTCCCCAAGGCAAAGCTGGCTACAATTAGTTCCAGTTCATCCACAGATGACTCAGCCCTCCACTACAGCAGAAAAGACATCACACGCTGAACTGCTTCCCTTCTGTGCTCCCACAAACACACACCTCCCCAGGTGCAGGTCTGCCTGCCCTGCCCAGCACAGCTGGGGTCAGTAACAGATCCCGCAGCCCCCAGTCTGGCTGCTGGTATTTTGCAATGCCCACACAGGGTTTGGGATAAGGTCAGCAGGGTGCAGACTTGCTGCTGTAACTCATCAAGCCTCAGCAAGTTTGGAACGCTATTTCTCATAATGGAGATACAATCAAAGACTTCAAATACCGTGCTAAAATTCCTCCACAGATTATTACCTTCAGAATGACTGGAAGACATAATTCAAACAAAACAAAAAGCCACAACATAGAACTCAGCTGCTACCAGTATTGATTGGGAAAGTGAAACTAGCTTCTCATAGCTGTCACAATGCTGGTAACCTGTGCATATTTACTCCTTGGAAAACTTGACTGTTTTCTCATGTATTCACACAGGAGCAGATAAAAATGCTGGTCATTAAAATAAAATGCAAATAAAAGCAAAATTCCCCTACATCACAAAGCTACTCAAACCTTTAGTCTATGCTTAAATATGTACAGCTGCTTCCACCATCTGAGCAGTTTTTGAGTCGCTCTGAACAACATTTCTTCAGGTGAAATCACATAACTGGGGTTTTACTTGCAGGGGATAAAAATATTTGTTACAGAAGCATTCCTCATAAAACTACTTCATTAAACAGACTTTTTTTCCTAATGAACTACCCAAAAGACACTATTTGAATAAAATACCCATTAGAGCAGCCACATATCCAGTAATTTTACAAGACCATAACAGGGATTTCCCCAAGATTTACACTGCTCAAATCCTGCTCTGCCACACTTCACAAGTAACAACACACATGGGAAACCATGGAGCAGCTGCAAATGGGGAAGCACCTGTCAACAGGTTTCCTTAAGGGGGAAGAGGATGGAGGATGCTGAGGCAAAAAGCAGTGCTTTCCACTGACTAGCAGTCTTTGCCCTCTGGTGAACAAGGACCATGGGGAATCCAACATTAGCAGCATCAATATTAAGTTTCCCTAAACAGTGAATATCACACTGCAAGAACCCCACAGAAGGAATAAGCCCAAGCCACTGTGCTGTTTAAAGAAACATTTCTGATTGCTTTCCTTACTCTTGCCAGAGACTTCAAGCTGCTTCCCAACAGGATCTGCCACTTTCCCAGACTAATAGAAAGTACATGCACAAACACAACTCGAGTTCAGATCTCCTGGGCAGGAACTACAGTGTAATAGCTTACCTTCTGAATCCTGACAAATAAAGCACATGTGAGAGGCTCACCAGCTTGATGGAAGGAGCAACACCAACCAAACAGCTTTCACAATTAAAAGGTTTGAGTCTCCACATACCCCAAAGCAAACAGAAGCAACTCCAAACCCCATAGCACTTATTTCAAAAGGTTTCTTCTCTGTTTAAGACATTTGACATGTGAGAGTTTAGTTGCAGCCAGTACCTATACAGTGCTGCAATACACATGGAAAAGCAGAGTGTTCCAAAAAAGACAGGTCTGGAAAGCAAAAGATGAAATGCTCAAAAATGTGTGTAATACAATGCTGCACAAGAGTCTGATGGTTTTGCCTTCTAGTATATAAAAAGTTGTCAAATTACAGTGTTTAAACCCTTACCAGTATGTACTGTAACTACTGCAATCCATACACACAGTATGCTGAACTTTCTCCTGTTTTTCTGTTTTCTTATGATTGGTCATAGGAATCTGTGCATCTTCATAATGCTTTTTTGCATGGCCATTCACATATCTAAAATAAATGCAAAAGAAAGAAGTTTATACTTCTAAACAGCTAATCAACATTCATTAAAAAAATAGGAATAAAAAAGGCATCCAATATTTACAACAGCACTAAAAAGACAATTCATTTGTGTGAAAACACTGGCCAAATTTCCTAATGTTTTCCCCCTTTACTCTCCTGTGGTCCAAACTGGCCCCTCCATCTCCTTGACCAAATCCCAGGATCTGTGCTCGTAATAGACTAATGCACTTCCACAACTGAGAAAATCCTGAACTCGGTTTTCCCATACCTGTAGGGCACTTAGTTCTCCGTACTTCCTTCACAAATACTCTTCTTACAGCTCTACCTTTTCTCCCCCAGCACTTGTGTTTGGGATCCCCTTAACAGAGTGCTGACTCCCATTTTCAGCTTTCCCATTCTGCAGCATGATTTAATGTTACAGACATCAAGTTCCTGAACTTGGTCTCTGGAGCTTGTGGTTACACAAGGGAATAAGAAATCTAAAATCCTGCAGATCTTTTGCTGACACAATGAGCATTCTCATGCTCAAAGTTCAGTATATAGGAAATTAAGCACCTTTAATTAACAAGAAAATTAAAAGAGCCCTAAGGTATATTTTATCTTCTCATTCAATTATTTTCCATCCTAAAGATGGGAGCTGTTTGGAAAGACAAAAAAAACCTGCATAAATAACTGACTCAATATCTACCAACTGCACATAAGAAAGGCTATTTGGAGACAGCAGTAATTTTTTTTAAGATTAGCAACAATTAAAATATTCCAATTATTTATTGCACACCATGAAGTATCTCCCCCTCTCTTAGCTCCCACCAAGTATAAATTTATTAAATAGATAAATAGAGGAGAAAAAAGGGTCCGTATCAAAAACTCTTAATAGGACACATTATTAAAACTGTAGCACTTAGTGATAGCCAGATCAAACAACCAAAACCTGGAGTTCATTCAAACCACTTTAAGAGACAAAATCACTATGTTTAATGATGCTTTCCCAGAATACCAGCACACCAGCACAGATGTTACCCAAGAGAAGAAAACATGTTCACGTCTCAGATACTGTCTATATGCCAATACTAACTGCATTCCACTAATATGTGCATCTCAAACATTTATGTAGCAGCACATTTTCTACAATTATCCTGACATATAAATAACAGCATTGACTGTATAATTCCTCCACAATTTATTTGGTTTACTTCAACTAATACAGACATCAAGGTGAAGTCGGAAGGAATTCTGATGGCAGCTACTTCTTACATTCTATGGCAATAACTTTAGGTCCAAAACTACACTGCAGTACATTTAAGCTATTTTCAGTCTCAGCTGAATAGTTGCTGTTTCTCTCACAATAAGCTGTGCCAACTTGTGGCTTTGCAACAATTCTTATTGTGTTTATCTTATCACAAAAGAAACATCTTCCACAGAATGGAATTTTACAATAACCTACTAAACTATCAGTTCTCCACACACTTTTTGAAGTGAGCAATCAAATTTACTGTCCATTTAACTTAAAAAACCCAATGAAATAAAACCCCCATATCTTGAATATAATCTCTGGACTTCTCATAAAGTAGCAAAGAACCATGTTAAGCATAAACATACAATGTTAAATGAGATAATGAAAGGTTTATTTCAGGGAAATTTTGAATGAACTGCCTCAGAGTCAAGCAACAAAGGAGAAAGATAAAGGTGTGATTAAGATTTGCACACTAACACTGTACCCACCTTCCACAATGGACACTCGAACATGTCAGACAGACCCAGGGACTTTTATTTGACCGGCACACTATAAAAGATTTTTAAAAAGAAGTGTCAAATGAATGAAGTATACTTGATTTTAAAATACAATACAAGAATATCAGAATGACAAAAACACTGGCAAACCTTCCAATTTTTTCTTTTGGCTTTTAATAACAGACCAGTGAACACAGGATAAAAAGCTATGGCAATTCTGTTTCATAAAACTTGTTCTACAAGGAACCATTTTAAAGAAGATATTTCAAGAAGCGTGGCAATCTGATAAGGAAGCACATAGAATAAATTACTGTGCAATGCATGCTCATAC
Source organism: Hypocryptadius cinnamomeus (assembly GCA_013400635.1). Lineage (NCBI taxonomy): Eukaryota > Metazoa > Chordata > Aves > Passeriformes > Zosteropidae > Hypocryptadius > Hypocryptadius cinnamomeus. The sequence continues at coordinate 15,983 of VYZP01062002.1, read as the reverse complement.
ACACCATTTATACAATGTGTATTCCTATGCTGCAGTGCTGATACAGAATTTTTCCATAATGACTTCACCCTCAGTCCCACACAAGCAGCTGAAAGGTTAAAATGTAACACCAGTGCTGCACTTCACAATATACTCAAGACACCAGAAGATGTTATCTAAGTTTTTGGCTGCCATATTTTAAGTCTAGAAAATTTAAAATACGGATGTTTTAAGCTAAAGGGCTTAAACAAAAAAAAAAAAGGGCAAACACTAAAAAAAGATGAAACACTATCTCAGGGTAGGGCCATAGAAATGGGATATTCCAACTCTAATTCCAACCCAGCAGGTCACTGAAAGAGGGATGCTACAAAATACAACACTTAGATTTGAATGAAATAAAATTGTTAACAACTATCCATTACCACAGAATTTACAAAAATAATATTACACTTCCAAATACCCAACTAATATGATGAGAAAATTAAAATAAAATGCTAAGTGCACTGCTACAAGGGCAGAAAACAAAAATAAAATACAACTTCGATTATCCCCAAAGTACAAAAGGGCATGATACCAGACCCATAAATTTTACACACCATGAATTTCTGCTGCTTGGAACAGCCAGTGAAGAGAGTCACTGAGGAAAGAAAAGGCATTGGGAACTTGAGGGTCTGTGAGGCCAGGGGACAGAAAGACAAAGAGAAGAGGACTGACCCTGGCTGTACATGTAAATTACTTATATTGTTATTCACTGTGGGAAAGCTTGAGAACAGTCCTCCCTTTCTGGAGTCACACCTTAAAACAAGAACTGAAGCAGCACAGAAGCTGCTGCTCCAGGGCAGAATCATCTGAGCAGGCTAATTCAGGACTTGCAGCAAAACTCAAAATACAGTTCAGCAAGCTACGAACCATGGTACATAGTAAACTGTTAAGATCCAAGACTATCAGAGAAAACCAAGCTAAGAAAAGTAGTTTCTTTATCAAATTAAATGTTCATTAAAAACGAAGGTGTCAATTTTGATTCAACAGAGAACTGACAAGCTTAGCTATTTAGAAGAGCTAATACATTTTTCCACTACCAGATTTTACCTTTTTGATTTAAATCGGGTGGGAAAAAAAAGAGTAAACTGCTTTTTAAACAACTGTTTTCTGCATTTGAATTTATTATTACAAATAGCTGCTGTATTTCAATTCAAAAGCTAAAAAACCAAGGCATGTTTAAAACGAGAATGTTACCGTGTTACATGGGGGGGGGGGAAAGGCACATTCTCCAGAAATATTTTACGAAGTAACTTCTTCAAACTCTTTAGTCAAGACTCCAGAACTGCTTCCTTCAGCTACTTTACTGGAGAAACAGATTGTTTCACAGGTCTGTTATCTGGCATTGGTTCTGCAAAACCCAATTTTTCTATTCCTAAAGCTGCTTATTCCCACAGCTGTGATGGTCATCTTGCAATAGATAGAGGGCAGCCAGGTAGAGCTGTTTTGGTTTATATTTCAACTCAGGAACACGGAAGAAGTTTGTCTAATTTGACCAAAACATTACCAAGAAACCCAAAATTTAACACCGGCAAACAGAAGAGAAAGGGAAGACCTTACAAACAGCTGTTATCAATTAAAAATGGGCTAAAGGAACCACTGGTCTACCCTGATACAATATTATTTGCTTGAATTTACAAACAGCAATGTAAAATATTAACCAGAAGGAAAGAAAGAGAAGCCAAAACCATTCATACACTTAATCTGTGTTTAAGCGCTGTGTGAAGAAAGCACTACTTTACACTTTCCATGCCAGGAATATAAAAAGGTCTTCCTAGGATTAAAATCCTAGCAGAAATTTCCCACTGTGAAATAACATGTTTGCTTTCACTATGTTATCATCTACACATGGAACTGGTTCTCAACCAGTAGGTCAAAGCATTAGGATGGAAACTATTACTCCTACTTTCCACCCCTACCAGACAATTACAATTTCACATTCAGGTACTTTAAATACCTGTACTGCTTGTTTGTCAAGTGTTAAATTATACTGAAGGAGTGCTCATTCTGCAGGTTTAAGCATTCTGCACAAAGCCAGCAAACAAGTCCAACCTCTGCATAATACCAAAAGAAATTGCATACACTAAAATTTTCCATCTTTCCTATCAGGGAATAGGAAAAGATGGCTGATTTGTTTACTTTAACTTTGAGGAAGAACTTTGCCCCAGTTGCATCACATCAGAAATGTGTAGTTTATCTTCTGCACAAACATCTCCAACCACATGGAAGTGACTCCCACTAAGATTAAACACAGAATCCAGTGTTAAATCTGTGACCTCCAATTGCTCTGTTCTCAGAGAATTACACAACTGATTTTTTTTAAGACACTGCTGGAGATTGCATTCTGTATTTCTCTGAGGCTGGCTCAGCAGATAACTGCATTAAAGCCTGGCTCCCCAGGCATTCCTCAGTTCAGATCCTGAAGCAGTTATCATCTTGCTACTTTATAAATTAAATTAGGCTGAAAGTTTCAGGCATTACTTAGGATTCTATCAAGATAGACAGGCACCATGGAATGCACAGCCAAATCACAGTCACTGTCACAGAACTACTTATAATCTAAACTAGAGGTAGCCACTTTGGCTTCATGTATAAAGACACTGCACATTATTCCTTTCAGATGGGGTACAGACATGAATACAGTAAGCTTCAAAGTAGGCCAGAAGTGAGAGAGAGTGATCCATAGCAAATCCCTTTTCAATTCGAAGAACATTACACAGCTCTGGAACTTGACCCCTGAAACAGATTTGGGTATTCTGGACTTTCAGGTCACACACAATCACGAGGAATGATTTTCACTTGTATAGGTATCGATATATTGGCTCCATAATCAGTTTTCCAATTGGGATTTGGAGGTTTGGTTTGTTTTTCTTTAAGCACTACTTAAAAAAGAGAGGGGAACATCACATTAGCATCCCTTATTTTGGATTAAAGTTATGTTCACACACTGTAACACCATTAAAAAAATTATCTGTCTTATTTAGTGGTATACAGACCAAGGAACATTTGCTGCTTTCTCAGCTTGGACAAAAGTTTGGCTACTGAAACAGTTACCAACTGCCTCAATTTGCTGCATTTTTAGAATAGATTCAAGTGGTCAGGCAAAGATGACACTAGCGTGTCAAAAGAAAAGGGAAAGTAAAGCTGCAATGCCACAATCTTATCTGAGGCCATTTGCCACCTTACATCAAAATCATCTTAATTCAGAAACTTAGAAACACATTTTTTTATCATGTAATAGGAAGAACTCTTTACAGAATGATTTCTCTAAGTAAAACCTGAATACTGATGTGTTACACAGTCTGCAAAGCCCTCTCTAAATGAAGAGGAATTATCAATCCATCCCCAGGAGAGTAAGGACTCACACATAACTTTGCGAACACTCAGAGACGTCCACGCAGCTTCCACTTACTGCAAATCACCCGGATAAGATTATCTTAATTGACCTTATAAGGTCATTGAGTTATGCCAAATAGAACGAGCAAGATACGGCTAATCAATTCTCTCACCACAGGGTCCCCACCTCATCCCACCCCCATGATCATGCAAATATGTATTTTTTGTGCTTGACTTTTTTTCCTTGCTGAAAACTGACTCCAAGTGCGCTCATGTGAAGCACGAGTGCTCCTGGAAAACACTGCATTTCTTGCACAGCAAAGATGCAAACTGTCACTGAAGGAAAGTTACAGCTATGTAAAAGTATACAACAAACCTGTGGAATTAATGGGTTTGTTTAAACGGCACATTGCATAGCTGTAACACTGGTAATAGAAAAAAAAGCAGCAGGAAAAGGAAGAGACACACAGGAAGGAGTTTTTGTAAAGCAGCCAAGTTGCAGAAACCTGCAAGATGCAGTGTCCGCCAGAGATCTGGCAGCAGCATAGCCATGCGATTGACAGCATGAGTGACCACGAACCAGAGCTGCTACAGAACTGTGCTTACAGCCACAGTTTAAAATAGTCCTTCATTGCTACACTAAAGAAAAGGTCACCAAATATCAGCACATTAAGAGAAATACTTTAGTTCTTCTGTTAAAAGCACACTGACTAGAAACAAGATTAGGGTCACTAAACTATTTCCAATAGTCTCCACAGCCTTTACCAGACCGCCTTTACCAGCCTGGGCTCAGCTCTCAAAAAGAGCTGTAGCAGCACCCCCATGTTACTGGCCCAATTATAGATCTCAATAACACAGTGCCCTGCACAGAAACATCTCCAGACTAACCGACCTCTGGTCAGTTCACTTTATGTTCACACAATGGGCCAGCTATACCAAAACAAGCTAAACTGAATTAAAAAAACCCACTTTGCTCTACTCAGGAAGAAGGAACAATATTTACAAACTTGTGGTATCAGTGGTACACTGACACTGTGCTGAGGAAGTAATCCTACAAACACAAGCATTTGGTGACAAACACATACCTATGCTACATAAGTACAGCATGCTGTATCATGTGACACGCATGTGCCAATGCAAAAACCCCACAATAATACTGTTACAAGAAATGGACTACTTTTCCTTTCCCACACCTTTACCTTAATTTTGCCTTAAAAATCTCTCAGTGTCCTGTTTAATTTTGATTTAGTAATGGGACTCCCATTTTGCTCCTTAAAGAACCTGACAATTGCAGCAAAAGAGAGCCAGGCAGTCTCCACTAGCAACATGCGAAGAAAAAAAGCAGCAACAATCCACACATCAAAATGAGAAAACCCTTTCTTGTAAAACATGAACCTTCTGCTGTGACACATCAGGCCTAAGGAATCAGACTGGAAGCTACCTTTTCCAAGAATTTGGAAGTAAAGGTGGGAGAAATTTGCAAGCAAAAATCCTGGTGACAAAAAATTCTGTACAAGTATTTAACCAAATTTACAAAAACCTCTTTAGTAATAGCATTTCAAATGCAAAGATTTTTCAGTCAAAGGATTCAAACAATTTTTCAGAAAACCCATTTTTATTTTACAGATGAAAACAAGAGATTGAATCATTTACCAAAATAATTTTACCAGCATAGATCAGAACTGAGCCTACTAGCCCATACACCTTAGTCTTTTAAATAATTTTAACTGCAGCCAAGGGTAAGATATCCCAAAAGCCATCACTCTACGCAAAATTTGTAAGGCGATTTGCCAAAACGGCTCTGAATTGAACACACAAAACTTTCCATATGGAATATACAACAGGCATCAGGTGTTTGAGAATCATCCACGAAAGCTGGTATTCTAAGTAGGGAATCACTCAAGTTACTAACCTATGAGAAACATCAAGGAGACAAATGCATTGGATGTGGTCCCTCCTCTGGGATTACATGCTAGAGCCACAAAATGGTTCTGCCCACTGCTGGAATCCACAGGTCTGGAACTCTCTCTGGATGCAGGCACAAGTTTCTTCAAAGACTGAATAAATCAGCAGAGGAGTTTTCTCCACAAAATGCCCTTTCATTCAAGATGTGAACATCCCAAGTTTAATGCATGTACCTCCTACCCTTGAAAGACCTTATTTGCAGACAACTTCTAAATGCTCCGGTAGCACTGCCAATTCCTTCCCATGAGTAAGTACTTCTTTTGGGGAACAGTGAGACAAAGCAAGAGACCGAGTGAAACTTTCACCCAGCCTAGCAGTTATAGCTTTCACCCAGGCTGCAGGCTCCACAGCAAGGAATATCTATGCACTCTACATTCAAAATCCACCACATGAAACACTCAGTTGTTAAAACCGAGACTGGAACCAAGGATTTTCCACCAAGATAAATGGACCAAATCACAACATTCGAGAGCCACGTGCACTCTCTCCTCCTGGCCCGCAAACTCACTTATAAACCAGCATTTACAATAGACAGCGTCTCAAGGCAAAAATTACAAGTCTTCCTCATCACAGAACATCAGTCAAGACCACAGGGTATGTGGATACGTCCAGAATCAGACACTCTGGCATGGAAAAAAACACCTTATTGCCAGAAACAAAGAAGCCTTAAAGAATACAGGTATCCTCCAAGGTACATTAGTATTTTTACCAGCAGCATGTAAAAATGCCTAGCAGGCAACGTAAGTTCCTTACTACTAAGTACGCATACACCAACACAACTGATCAGGTTCCCAGCTTCCGACAATCATTTGTGTATTTAAAAAGGCACTTCCTTCAAGTGTACACACACACTTTATTATTATCTGACCTTACTGCATGTTTACATTCAGGAGGAATCAAAAGTACTGAAAAGACAGGGTAGGCCTTAACATACCCAGAAGGGCAGTAAGAATACTAACGCTATCTTATAATCTAGGAATAGGTTCCTCAAAGTTAAATACAGAGTTAAATGTGCATGGTTGTTGACTGTAGGTTTTTTTTTGTTTGGGTGGGGAATGTTTAAAGCATACATGCGTTTGGGAAAAGCATCTGCTCCATATTGAAGAAGGCCAGTAAATTCCAGGTGAATAACTGTAATGAAAGTCAGGTGACTGAAAAAGGAAGTAAATGTTGCAAGAGTATTTTTTAACCCCTGAGCAGACAAAAGCCCCATTCTAAACAAAGAATGCAGGAAAAAGGAACATTACAGGCTTTGAAAACTAGCGACATGTTCTACAATTAGAAGCCAGCTGTTTTTACTGTCCAGGTTTTAAAGAATACTCCCATTTGTTTTCAAACTTAATTTCAAAAAGTTTTTCTTTCTCTCCTTCCCTTGGACCTATTAAAAGAAGTTCATACGTGCACAAAATTTGCTCTAAACTCTTAACTGTTTAAAAAAAAAATTCTATTTAACAATTTGTTGCATAACTTTCATTTGTAAGACATCTTTACTGCATATTTTAGAAAAACAGCATTCTAGCCAAAATTAAATCAGACAGAAGGGGAAAGGTTTTCAATTATACTATTTAAAATGCTTTGTTTTAAAATGAGCTAACACACACTTAACTAAACTGAAAGTTAAGAAAATATTAAGGAAATTTCAATTACATTTATATCAAAGCAAGAGAACTCACAAGGAAGCAAGTCTCCTAGTAAGCATTACTAAACATATAAAAATGTTAAAACCTTCTTTCACAATGAAGAAAAGTCTCAGCAGTATGAAGTCCTAGCCTGACTCAAGTCACATTCAAATATAAGAGAATTCAAATAAAACTCCAAAGAACATTTAAAGAAAGAAAGAAACAACCCTCACTTGCAGCTATGAGAAGAAACCCAAGTTACTTCCCCGTCTTTATCTTTCAGCCAAAATCCAAAAGATTGGGCTTCTAGTAAGAAGACAAGTCATTTAGTGATAGTTTGTGAACTATTATTTGTGCTCATGCATACCTGTATATGTAGTTTCCTCCTCCTTGTGCTAAATAAAAGTATTGCTCAGTCTCATAGAAGAAATTTCACATGGTTACAGTGAACCATTCCCATTTACAGCAGAAAACCACACATAATTTAGCTATACTAAACAACACCTGTGTGAGAATATAAAGCAGGGGTAGGCGCACAACTACTATTCAATTTTCACAGAACAGGTAGGTCACTGAAGTGCCCAACACATTCCTAACGCTGAAGAATGTCAGAGAACAAGGTGATCAGCTTCATAGGCCTTAAATTCCCTTCCCCACACTCAACCACACTGGCTTCAGTTCGGCATTCAGATTATGCAATCAGAATTCCACACTGAGAAACGGGGATATTACAAAAATGCAGGCATTTTTGTTTGCCTGTATTCTCAGTGTAGTGATGGAAAACCATAAAGGGAGGTCAGGAAATCTACTTCTAAGCAGTGCAAATAGGTCCCCAGGAAGTGGCTGAACTGGGGGGAGGAGGTGCCAAACCAAAGTCAGGTCACTCCCAGCAGAGCAACAGAAACACCCCGAGTTCCCTGCGCCGCTGCCCTGGGTAAGGGAGGGAGAGACAGGATCAGCGCTGCCGGTCACACACAGACATTCTGCTCCCAGGCTACACCACCGCCACTTCTTCTGAGAATTTCATCTTTCTACGCGTCCAGGAGAACACAGACGTGTCAGCAGTTGATCTTCCTGCATATACCTATGCCTATATACCTAAATCACATCCTACCTGAAAGCACAGTGAAAAGTATGGAAAGACAACAGACAGAAAGAAAACAATAGAGGCAGTCTGATCTTAATGAACAGGCATAGCCAAAAGCATTTTTTAAAAAATTACTGTCTCTATTTCTCCTTTACACTCTAAACATTTTTTAGTTGTTTGGCTACTTTGATAATTAATTAGCATACAAATTTAAATACATATATTTTAAAATTGAATGCTTTTAGCCTTCACAGAAAAACAGATATCATTCTTCAGTGTAGCAGTAGCAGCCACAAAAAAAAAAGTTAGCAAATCTTTATGTTAGAGCAAGACACATAAATGCTCATTTTCAGACAGCAGACAGAAAAAACACAGCAAAGCCAACAGTGTAATGTCATTTTGAGCAAGTCCGCAATTAACAGCAGATCAAAATATGCAAGCTGGGAATAGAAGGGAAAACAGAGGAAAGACAGAAAGAAGTCTTCTTGCTTTCTTTATATAATCTACTAATAATCTGTTTGTTTGTAGTTGCCACTATTACATTCCTACTTCCCCAATACCAGCAAAAGACACATTAAACCACCCCTGTGACCGAAAAAAAAAAAAAAAGAGAAAGAAATACATGGTGGATGAAAACATTACCAAATCGAAACATGAACTGAAGGGTAAAACCTCAAAAAAAATTAAAAAGGCCACGGTTATCGTGAGAAAATGTTATAAATAACTATGTAGTTATTGTCTTTCACTATTACTAGCTTTTGTAAATTATTTTAATATAGTAGTTTGTAATCTCTTTTGATAGATAATTTGTCAGCCTTTTATGGTTAATACCCTAATTTCTGTGTAAATTGTATATCTTAGTGTAACAAATATATACATTATAGTTTAGGCTTTCACAAAATACTAAAATAGAAGCTATGTACTGTGTATTATAACTTTTGTAGAAGTAATTGTAGTTGTGAAATAATAACTAATGCCTTTATTTTTTGTAGCTGACTGACAACAGTGAAATGGCTAATGTTGATTGAAAATACTTGTAAAAATAGCTATAACATCTGTATGACAACATTGGAAAAAAACAGACAAATAACACCAAAAGCACAAGGAAGAATATACCACAGACCCTTCAGCTCACAATAACTGTTAAACCACAGACCAGGGGGCCTCATGAAGAAATAAAATACAAGACTCTCAAAATCCTATCTGCACTGTGGCACAGACACTAAGAAGATGAGGTCAAGGGTCAAACTACAATAAAGAATTCTTGGAACATGTAAACTCAAAGGAATATTTGACTATATATAATATTCATTAATATGCTTTTGACCAATGCAATGAGAAAGTATATAGGAAGAGTTGCTGTAGTTAACAGTGCCCTTCTAGCAGTTCATCACACACCCCAGCGCTGGGTACTATCCCTTTTACCCCTTATTAAACTTTACAATCTTTTAAAGACTTAGCTTTGTTTCTCACAGAAAATACATCTATTTTGGCACAGATAAGCAGATGCTCATATTCCTACCTATGAATTACCTTGAAAAATCAGTATTTCCCTGTTTGATATTGATAAGGACCTTCAACCCCCATCCCAAACCTGAGGGTATCACCTTGCTTCACAGGCAAAAAGCTGTCTGCTTGCACCACAGGGGCAGGCCAACTTCCAGAACCACCACCTTTTTCTGCCAGACTGCTTGGGGGTATTGGGATTAGATTCACCTGGGTAATTAAATCTGCCACAGAAATCTCAAACTACATTTACAAGATCCAAAATTATGCAAGAGGTAACCCCACAGGACTGCTTTGACATACCAGATAAGACAGCTAAGTGAGATGAGTACACCGCCAAGTGTACTCATCATGTCAAGTACCATTTAACACATCTTCTTATAATTGAGGAAAATAATTTTTAAGGACAAAATCTTACACTACTCCCATACCAAGGGCACCATAAAGCTATTCCAATTCACTCTACAATAAAATCTGTTTCCTCCAACAATACTGAAGTATAAATCAGAACAGCCTTAACTAGTTTTCAGATCCAAATTTTTTATTAAATTGCACTTTCTAACCTTCATGGAATATTTTAATTAATGGCTTTTAATCACTTTTTACCTAGGTAAGGAATGCTAGTTAAAACAGAAAGCAAAGCATGAACGAGGTACTAAATGAAGTGAGTGTTACTGGTCGAATAAGAAATGGCTCAAAGCTTATTTTCATTCCAAACACAGGGTCTGAAACTTTCATTCTGTCAACCTCAGACACACGTGACAAAAAAAACCCAAACTTAGCTAGTTTAAGTGTGCCAGCCTCAGCACCTTGACATGATCAGACAAACAAAGCATAATGCACTGATATTGTTTAACACCTGCATACCCTGAAGAGCTTGGGAAAGGCAGGTGAAAATCATCCTGCTTACACTGAAACCAGCTGTAATGAGATTTACCCTAATCTGAGGTAAATCAAGAGTCTGCCATGTACACATGAGTGTCCCATCCTGCTTCCACAATATCAGACGATCCTGTCTCCTTACCTGCCACAGTTTGAAGAGTCATTTCAAAGCACTGGATACTTACAACAGTCAGTAGTAAAATCTGCCCTTCAAAGTTGATCTTCAAAATCATCATGAACATTAGATCTAGTTTCTCAAAGGCAACATATTAAATGTCTACTTCTTTCCTCTGAAGCATCTCTTCCTCAATCTAATGTTCAAATTTTGTGATAGATTATGATTGTTGTTTTCAATTTTCAGTTTCAATTTAAATTTTCAAAAGGAAATCTAGAAAATATTAATCACCACCAATTTAAATTTACTGACTTGTAAAAGATACTATACATCTGAAAGACTTGCTTCTTTTTCACAATTAAAAGAAAATTTCCATCTAACTTATGAGACCAAAATTAAGACTTTTATCCTATCTCAATAAGTGTGTCTCTTCTAACAGAACTGGTTCCAAAGCAGTGTGCTCTACCTCACAGGCCAGGGTAGCTGCCGACCCCATGGTCAGTTCACACATCAGTAACCAATTCAAACAGAAAAAAAAAACAAAAACCAATTTTAAGTAAAAAAGACTGAGTCTGAAAGAACATAAATCTAACAAGCTAACTTAAAACAACAGCCAGGGAATTAATCGAAGGAGATATTACAACCTATAGAGTTACTAACAAGCATTCCTGCATAGCAGCAACGCAGAGAAATGAAAAGGTGAAAGAGTACCCAATTTTGAAATTAAAGTTACTAAATAAGAAGGGGTAATTTTTAAAATATATTTACTTTACCATTTAAATTTCAGAATAAATCTTGCAATTTCTAGGCCAAATCAGTTTTCCAGATATAGGGTGACAACCCTCACACACACACAATACAGACCATTAGGTCCACACACTGTCCATGATCTCACCCTGAGTTTACATGCAGAGAACTGAAGTTTTCTTAGGAATAAGGTCCTACCTACCCCTCTCCAGTTTCAGCAAGTTTTCGCTCCTCCTACATTACAGTAATAATGAAAAGACAGAAGAAATCAGGACCTCTAATAATAAAACAGAGACAGAAATACTTATGGAAATGGAGAAGCAACACTAAGAAGCAGCTGGGATGAAAAGGAAAGCCAAGAGTGTAAAGTCTGTACCTGTGCTTTTACACTATACTTGTTTTGGCACTGACTGCAATGGTCCAAAGCCAGAAATCACAGTGTGGCAGAATGGCATTACTTACCCCAGTGAAAGCAGAACAGTGAGACTAATTTAACTGAGAAAACCAAATCTGATGGGGGGTGGGCAGGGAAGCAGCAAACAAAAAAAAACCCAAAAAAACCAACCATCAAAAGCAGCCTGATCCAGTGCAGTCATATTCTTGAAAGCTCTACTCAGCCCAAAACATTTGATCTCAAATCTAAATAAGCACTCAGGGATATTTGAGTCTATTCTGAACAAACTGTATTCACCAAATATTTTAGTAACTTAAAACACACACAAAGGAAGTCGTTAACTCAGCATAATCACTGTTCATGAGGCTTCAAAAAGCTTGCTCTTGCTGGCTCTCCTGACTTTCATATTTCCAGTGTCACCTCCAAATCCCACAACGTATGTTTCTGACCATTGGTGCAATTATAACTCTTCTGCAACAGAAATCAGAATGCAAAAAACTGATGCCAGGCACATATATTCAGCTTTTGCAGGAATACACCAGTCTACAGCCAGAACTGCTCTTCAATACTTAACAAAATTATGTTCTTTAAGGGGGAAAAAAGTATTCAACTGACAGTGATCTGAAAAACAAGTTTTAAGCATCCTTCACAAGTGCAATTCCCCTTAAAAAAAACCCCAAAATCACAGAAACTCTACTTTAGCAGATGCAATCCTATCAGTCCACAGTTGTTCTTCTAAAGACAGAAGTTTAAATTCTACACTGAACAACCAATGAGCCCAGTGAGAACAATTAATGAATCCTCAACCACACAGAAAAAAAGTTGGAAAACTGCTCCAGACTTCCACAGGTGTGCTTAGAAGACTGCAATCTCTTATTGAGGTGGGGCAGGGCTCCCTGTGGTTTGATGAGTCTGTGAAAAGCTGTTGAGAAATACCACATCTGAGCTGTTCCAGAGTACTTTTCATAATTACACGATTTGCACAACAGTGCTGAAGGTGTGGCACATCATACAAATGCAACAGCTTCAGTCTTGTAACACAGTACTGCCAGTGCCTCCAGCTACTCTGCTTCCAACTTCAGCACAAGTTTCAGAAATTAAAATGCATGGAAAGACTGCACTCCAATTGGAATTAGCAGATATCTGCCCACATTATTTCACATGAAAGCACTGATTAAAAGCCATTTTCAGTTTCTATACCATTTCTACTTTGCATATATATCTCCTCCTAAATGCCCAATTACAACAACAACAACCTGCCTATAGATCTGGGAAAAAAAAAAAAAAACACCAAAAAACATTCTGCACTCTCTGTTGATAATTTTGAAGCAGTTCAAAGCAAATACATGCTGCTTTCTGCACTGCTTATTGTACACAGCAGGTCTGACTGGATTAAACACCCAGGAGAAAGCACACCACTTTATGAATGGGGGGGGCTTAAACTCTCTTGACTTCCAAACTACCTAACAGGAACATAATGGAAGACATAGAGACACTTAAAAATGAACATACTACATTACCTATTAACTGAGAACAGACCCGTTGATATTTGGATCACACCTTGCTGGCAATGCTTCCTCTCAGTGCTTTTTTAGGAATCTTCCTTCATCACAAGACCTCCAAAGCAACTCTGGCAGGAAGCTTTCAAAGGAAACTTATTTAGGCCATCGGAGAGCAGCTCAGTCTGCATACACTCTGCTAACCGACTCTCTACCTTCAGTTAAGGCTGGCTTCCAAATACCAGCACCAAATGCAACACTCCTCCAGTACACAGTGACACAATATTCAAGATCAAGTAACAATATTTAAAAGTGCCTCCATATTACCTTGTGAAGTTATTGTTGCAATCAAGAGTTTTTGTGGAGAGAGGAGGAAAAGATACTTAACCAGTGTACATCACTGAGCATGGCAACTACAGCTCCACAAATCTCTAGAACCCCAGAAAATTACAAAAATAGCCGCTGGCAGTCTGAACTAAAACTCACTCTCCAACCTATTCTGCAACATTTTGCTATCACTGGCACATCAGGTGGCTGCCAGAAAGTTTCCTGGATCACTATCCTTTTCTGGAAAGGTCAGCAACAATTAGGAACAGGACTGACAAGTTCTGAGTCAGTTTAAGACAACATACTTGATGAGAGATGCCCTGTAATTACAGACTGCAGAAAACTGCCTTCCAAATATTTTTCTACAACTGGGACACCACCACCACCACACAGAACTAAAATCACACAATCTTAGAAAACAGCATAAAAAGTAATAGAAAATGCATTAAATTTTGACAAGATATTAATTTACACTTATTGTCTGTTTAATTTTATATTACAAAGTTACATCAAACCCAGCAAATAAGACATAGTATCTAGTGTGACTTGACATAAACCAGTATTACATATCTTTAAAAAAATAGGTCACCAAAACGAGTACAAACAAGAAGAAGACAGTACTCTACATACTACTAGGCAGTTAATGTAGCAATAATCACATACTACTAGCTGGAAGTGAGAACTGAGGCACTACAGCTTTACTATACTAGTAGAAACGCAACAGGTATTTTAAAAAACCCCACAATTTCATTTGCTTTAAATTAACAAGAGCCTTCTGTTTTTTGACTGGACTACTTTAAATTCAATGTACCTAGCTTTTTTCTCTAGCCACTTGTTAAGACTTCTACAGTAATCTATGCGAGTAGTGTGTGACTTATCTTTATTTTCTTAAAAAGCATTACAAACAAAAAACTCCCTTAGATACGGTGCCATCATTACTCAGTTCCCAAAAAGCCCTCATACCTTCCTCCCACCTCAGTGCTGTAAACGCTGGTGATTGCTCTGTAGTTGGCTCTGCCTGTAAGTGCTGGTTTGGGAGAAATTCCTCTGAACAACAAAGAAACATTTGTTCTAAGTGCTGAACGTCTTTGTTGAGAAGCAGAATGCATAGGAGGGTAGCCATAAACTGGCTATTATTTTACGCTATGAAGTTATATTAACACCTCAGAATATCTTTTTAGTTTTGGTACTTTTATCTAAGTTCTCTGAAGGGTGGTTCCCTACTGCCATATGCTTCTTGTTGACAACTTTGCTTACCCTTGATATTCTGAAGATAACAGATGGACTTACAGAGTTAAACTTCTTGTCAATAATTTGTTTGTTTTTGTAAAAAAACATTAGGGACAACAATTTTTCCTGTACTTCTCCTTTCCTTCTAATAATTTCGCCGCATGACTCCACTGTAAAGTGTACACCCTCTAAATCAAAAGCATTACAGAGAAAAATAACTGGTTTTGCAAAAGGAAGCAGAAATACTACCACACCTTGGCTCCCGGAAACTGCTATCAGGGAACAAGTTAAGTAAGCAGCAGCCTTCCCACACCAAGGCACTGACAATACGAGACAAAGGAGAACCATCTTTCCTTTAAAAAAAAAAAAGGAACACCTTAAAATACATCCAGCCCTTTAGTGCTCCCCAGTCGGTCATTCCCAAAAGAGGCTTTCTCTCTTTCTCTCCAGTGCCTACAGGCACAAGTCCCGCTACTACTCTAAGCGGGGCCTACTTCCCACGTGAAACCGAAATAGTTGTGTCCGCTTTCGTACGGAGCACAACTGAACACAACTACAGCAAACAACGACAGGAAACATCGGGGGTTATCTGTGCAGAAAGCTAAATTTAAAACACCTGGCCCACGGCACTTTTAAAGGGAATGCCCCTGAACAAACAAGATCATGTGAGGGACAGTTGTGATGACAGGATATTTGCATTATTAAATCAATGAGCAAAATACTAAAAAAAAGACGACCTCTTCACTCCTACCGACTCACAGGCAGGTGAGCGTGACTCCCAAACCCCCACAGACCACCTTCACTGAGATGCTCCTTGGCCTGAAGGGGGGTCCCAAGCGACGCCTTAAGCCGCAACAGTCTTATTAAAACTACATTCGCTAAAGTCCTTCAAAAACGTGTATTAAAAAAAAAAAAAAAAAAAGGAAAATAATCACAAACCAATTTGAAGAACACACTGACCCTGCAGATACCAGCGGCTCCTCTCCCTTCAGCCGAGGTCCCGGGACAGAACCGAGCACGCAGCTCCTCCGGAAGACAAAAGGAGCGCGCAGCGCGGCCCCGCCGGGACAAAGTCCGCTGCCCACCCCGGGCCGGACAGCGCTGCTCTGGCAGCCCGGGGCAGGGCCAGTGGTCGGAGAGCAGCCCCCGCTCCTGCCTCGACACGCGGCTCCCCTGCGGGCGCAGCGGCGGCTGGAAGGCGCAGCCCCCTTCAGAGGGTCCCGCGGGGCGGCCCCGGCGGGTGGGGGCCGGGGCAGCC
>VYZP01062001.1:0-11551 GCA_013400635.1 Hypocryptadius cinnamomeus | reverse complement strand
AAAAGAAAAGAAAAGAAAAGAAAAGAAAAGAAAAGAAAAGAAAAGAAAAGAAAAGAAAAGAAAAGAGTTAACAGAGAAGTTACTCTAAATTAAAGTACCTTTTTACTCTAAAATGTAATTTCTACCTCTGTAATAACTTTGTGTTTTTAAAATGTAAACATTCATTGAAAATTTCAAATCAGCAAAGTTTCTAAGCACAATATTCTGTAGTTTGTGAATTGTCACCTTTTGGTAAAAACAAAGTTGGGGGAAAAAATTGAACTATTTATGTCATTTATCTTATCTTCCTGCACCTTCTGACCTACACTTTTTATTCTCTGTTTCACCAAATTTTCTCTTTAATGTTACTGTTTAAATGTAAACTTATAATCTAGTTGATGCTATCCCTAATTTTGTCACTACAGGGATATAAATTTCATGATACTTCCTCTTAGAGGGCAGGGAGGATCAGGAGAAGCTTCTTGTAGAATCACTGTTAGTCTTGCCTAACAGCTTTTATTACTCACCTAAATACTTGAAAATAGTAGGGAATATAAAATAATGCCAAAAACTAAGGAACATCTCATGGATTTAAGTTGATTTAGATAAATGTTCTCTCAGCTAAAGAGCTCCTGATATGAATTTACTAATTAACCAACACCAGAAAGTATGAGAAAATGAAAGTCTCTCACACTGTCCCTGGGGGAAGACGATCGACAAAAAGAGGTAAGGTATGAAGTGTGCCATAGGTGTGGTATGCTTGCAGGTGCACTTCATACATTCATAACACCTGGGTAGGCAATTCCCATAATTTTGTTTTTGGAATGATTCTCAAGGTATTTGTTGTTAAAAGTACCCACAAACCTTGTGGGAGAGAGTGGGAAATTCGAGCTTTGACAGCTGATGGCCAGTCGCTAAAAACTTAGTATGTTGCATGTCTCTCAGTGAGTATCTGAAGTCCGAATTAAAAAACTGAGGCTTGGGCTTGACTCCTGTTCTTGTCAAGTCAAGTTCCAGTAAAAGAAAAAAAAAGACACTTCTTAACTCTTTTATGGTTTTGGTTCTGATCATGCAGGTCATGCAGGGACGAAGTGCACAGTGTTTTGTTGTTATTTAAGAAACATATGCCATTTCTACTTTTCTTTCTTCTCCTTTTTCATTTTAATGGAGTTATACTTTGCAGTCCTCAAATCTGCAAGCAGTAAAAAAATAAGCACTACACCAACTTGTTTATCACAGTTATCAGTGCACTTGTTTGTGTGAGATTTCCTGTGTTAACAGAAGGGAAACATACCATAATGGGTGACAAATATATGTTTTGAAATTTGTGCAACTGGGATTACTACTTATATTTTGTGCAACTTAAGTTACTATGCTCTTGGAAAGAAAATACTGAGGAATCCAAATCTAAAGTGAAACAATGTGCCTATCAATATAACCAACCTTTCACCAAAACTAAATTTAATTGAGGACAAAAGGAACACATTTAGACACCTGCAACTGCATGATAAAAATCCATTAGCTTTGAGAAGAGGACAAAGATGTTCTTCAATAACTTCAGAGGAAAATATCTTAAACTTGTAATTTAACATCGCAACAACAAAATAGGTAAACTAACTTCAGGAATTATTTTAATCGGTTGTCTGGGAATCAAGCAGTCTTTTTTCTTCTCTAATATCTCTGTATACTCACCAAAAAAATCCAGCATATTTTCCAAATACATACAACATTCTCCCTACTAAGTGATTTCAATAAATATATCATTTTTTAAATGCCATGGGTTTATTTATTTTTAAGTGATTGGAAACTTTTTTCAAGCAATTGTTTTCTAAAAGTGCTTATGTCTAATAATTTTTATGAGGAGAGGTTTGCCATCCCACCTGTATTGCTTTCAGTGCATAGCAGAAGGACGCTTTCCACTTGAAAGTCACCTTGATCTGAATGTCAGCAACCTTATGTCCCATATGTCACATATTATTTAACAGTGCCTCCACAATATTTTGCCACTTAGCTTTTTGCTTCCATTACCAAATTCTCTTATGATTACTTACTTTTAAGTTTAGCTGGGCTT
The DNA here is from genome assembly GCA_013400635.1 of Hypocryptadius cinnamomeus. NCBI lineage: Eukaryota > Metazoa > Chordata > Aves > Passeriformes > Zosteropidae > Hypocryptadius > Hypocryptadius cinnamomeus. The sequence continues at coordinate 9,501 of VYZP01062001.1, read as the reverse complement.
GTTTGATCTACCACACACAGAAAAGACTTTCCTAATACAGGCTGAAAAACTGCTGTTAGTCACCTGCATATAGTCACCCAAGGATTTTATCTTCAAGAGAGAATTTGGGAGTAAAGTATCCTCCTTACCTGACTACTTCTAACCAAAAACTTCCTAAGTTAAATCAGTGACAGCAAAGTCAAAATCATTGTAGGTTTCTTCGCTAATTGTCTGTGAAATAAATAAATAAAATTTTCTCAGACTTGAAAAATACCTTAAGCCAGATTTTCTATTTTAGACATGAATGCCTCATACATTCTTGCAAATGTATGATATATGCATGCAAATCAGATCTTTACATCTGCCTACTTCAGGGTGTAGATATTTCTCTATATATGTGCAAATAAGCAAATATCTCTGACTAAAATTGAAAAACAAGTAAATTAAAATGATATCTAAGTCCTTACATCTGAAATGAATAGTTTTATACACGTTATCGCCTGTCTACTGGCCAACATTAAAAAATTGGTTTGTGGATTTTAACCTAGGACTGAGGATTTATTTGGGGAAATTCCTAAGTCTGGCTCTGTCGTTGGGGCTCTAGACCACATGAGCAAAGGGGAATCTTGACTGCTTTGTCCAAGAAAGAATTCAGATCTGTGGTACCCGACTAAAAACCAACAGCACCAAACAGCAAATAAAAGCAAACTTGTTCTGATCTGTGAATTATATCAAATTCTTTTCTGGCCAGAATGATTACCTGAAAAGCCTGAGGAAATAGATGTAACCATAATACGTAGGGGCAGTCAGGGTACTCAGAAAATAGAGTTAAATATTTCATAAATATTTGAGTTTTCAGACTTTTTCTTAATGACAATTCTGAGAGAAACTATACCCTGAAATGGGAACAGAAAAATCATCTGTACATGACAAGTGAGTGGACAAGTGCACACAAAGCTATGGAATCAGTCTTTCATTTTCTCCAATAATTGCTTATACTAATTATATCACCTGCTAATACCAAGTAAATCACTGCCCAACAAAAACCTCCTTGTAAGGTATTTTCAAAAGAGAGTTCTGCTTTCTTCAAGATTTTCACTGCCAGTCAAAATGTCACCAAAAGGAACTAAGTTCTCCCATCAAATCTGTGAGAAAAAGGAAGAAGATGACTCTCTTTTCCCTTTATAAAAAGCAATCTGAACAGAGGAAAGTGCAAATATTATTTCTGGGGAACTCAATAGTCTTCGTGGCAGGTAGTCTTGTCCTATTGCTGTCTGCTTCTTCTCTCTTGTTAGTAGTCCCTTAGCCCAGAAGAAATGACATTGAAAAGGTAATAGAAATTAAAATCATATTTAAAAACATTTGAATAGTAAAAATGGCATTTGAACAGCAATACAAATAGAAAAATGCTTCTGAGATCTATCTAATTGTGGTAAAGGCTTTTTAATGAGAAATGGTATGTCTCTGCGCTATTTCATAATTCACTGTGCCATTCTCAATGCCTCTATAGTTTAAATACAATAAAATTTTAGTAGGATTTTGAATACTCCCCAAGTTAACAGGTAAGCCAATTTAATGCCATAAAAACAGATGTAACTCCAGAGATTTTAAATAGTTTAATCAGGTGTAGCCATTTCTTCTAAAGTTCTGTGATATTTTCTATCATGATAAAAAGCAGTACAGCATAGCCAAGTGTGTGGCTACAGGCACCTGCAATGACTGATTGCATTTCACGTGCCTGTTGCTGAGCAGTGAAGTTATTCTGCACAAGCCAACACAGGTTTGCGAAAGTCTGCAGAACCTCTGCACTAACAAAGAAACTGCTCAGGTTTGGCTTTTGTGATTGTCCTACAGCAAACCCACATAATTCCAATGGGAAAGGGAATAGACTTTGTATTTTTAGGTAACTTCTAGGCAAAAATACCACTCTCATGCATGCAGCTGAAAGTTTGTCATTGATTTAATATGAGTATCCACAAAAAACCCAGACTTATTAATGTTTTGATTTGGAGAGGAAAACCTTAATCAGTTCACCCTGCCCACCTGTGGTGGAACTACCACAAGCCCCTTTATCAACCCCTTTATCAGCTTTATCAGCTGTCTGCCTGTGCTGATGAGCTATAGAAAAATTAGACTTTTAAACCATTTTTCCATTTGCCCTGCAATATGTTTTGCAGCAGGCAGGAGTTACCACCAGTGCTGCTCCAGTCCTTAGGCCATATTCATTGTTCAAGGCTCACTAAATACAGATCTGTTTAGGGCTTTTTTTCTCTTTCAAATTTAATGACTTTCTGTTTATTTTGTATTTTATTGTGCATACTCCTACATCCCCACCCACTATTTACCCCATGTGGGTAGCAGCAGAAAAACAAGGTTTGATCTTGTCTTGGGAATTTATTTTATGTTATTATGAGTTTGCATTTATTAACCGAGTCCTAGGGGAGATATGACATCAACAATATTTGTGATTTTATTGTAAGTTTCACAATATTTAGCTCTCTTATTTTGTGGGGGGAAAAAAAAAAGAAAAAACAAAAAGGGGAAAAAACAAAGAGAGTGAGCTTGGAAATGATAACATCTTAAATTCTGGAAGAATATATGTGCACACAAAAGCAGATATATTGCTTTTAAAATCATGCAACTTTTAAAGCTGATTTCATTACTTAAAAGCCTGACTTGTGCTTCTGAACACTTGTGTGGCAATATGGGGTAGTTTAGTAGAAATTGCCTGAGTTTTATTTCCTTCCAGTGGTGATGAAATAGGGTAGAAGGATACACACAGTAAAGCTAATCTGATTCCTTTTAGAAACCTTTTTTTTTCATTATTTTCCTTATAATTCATTGTTTATCCCTGTTCTAATAGATTATTTATCCTTTGATTTGCAACCTAAATGAAGGTAGGATGTTAAAGTAATCTTCACAGAAACCAAATCCATGAAAAAAATTTCACTTCTTGCTCTGAGTTGCTCCAACTTTCCTATTCCTATTCAAGCTTGGAAAGCAGTAGGTTTACTGGGCACTAAAGCCTCATTATCTATACTGAATTAAAGTTAGCCTTGTTTTTGAAAGGTCATTATACAAAATGGTGGATAGCCATATTTTTACTCATACTGTTACCTCTTCAGCTTCACATTTAGAGTTTTTTGCCTTTACTTCAACATATTACCTTAACTACCTTTGATGAAACAATTTTCCAGCTGCTGTTTCTTTGCTTCTTTGAAAAAAAAATGGGGCTTGATTGGCATTTTTAAAGGAAGGTAGATTTCAAAAAAATGTTTAAAGACTGAAAATGTCTGTTATGTAACTAAAAAAAATCTAAAAATGGAAACAGTTTTTAGTTATTAATATGGAATTTTTAGAGCATGAAACAAATGGATCCTATCATGCATGAATCAGTATGAACTACTGAACATACCTTTTTATTCATTGCTGCATAAATATTCTGTGACTGATTATGATTTGTAGTGAATTAAAGAAAAAATATCAAATGGCTACAGAAATAAAAAAGGATACCCTGACCTACTGGTAAGTCTTGTTTGAATTGTCATGACATTCCCTGATAGCAATAAGATGAGAGGAGTGGACACCAATAATGGTTTATTAGTACTGTGGCTTGGTGAAAAACTACAAGTTTGACAGAACACTTAGAAAATACCATTTATCTTTTCTAAAAGATTCATCATGTCTGTTTGGATATTATTTACACACAACCACATTTGTAAGTTTTTGTTCTGATAGCTGAAGCGATGGGAAAGTAAATAAAAAAGTAAACCTATAAGGACAAGCCCAACACACTCTATATCAGCTGCACAGAGCATAAGTGTAACACATCCACTGAGCATCTCCATGGGACCTGCCTACACTGTTCTGTCAACTTTCTCTTGAGAGTCAAGATCAGCCTTAGACATAAGATAAGGGAAAGTGCCCCAGGGTGAAGGGACCTTGTCTGTATCTATGCTGCTTGACCCAGGCACGGGTTGCTTCAGACATGCTGATTATTCAACAAGCCTCTCTAGCACCCCTGAGAAATCTCAGGTAGCCCTTGAGTTGTGCCCCACTTGTGAAGCCCTCAGGCTCTTTGCCCTAAGTAATTGTCTGCCTCTCACCATTACCTACCAGCTCTTCTGTTTATCAGGAAAATGTGGGAAGGAAGGAGAGAACATGAATCCAGACCCCTAGGCTATTACCCTTCACCAGTCTCCAAAGAACTGTCTATACCTGCATCTGGCAGCATGCAATAAAACAGCAGAACAAGTACCTGCCCCACAGGCTTAGCCTGCCTGAATCCCTTCCTGAACACAATGGCCTTTCCCACTGGAGAGGGGACAACCAACATATCCCACAGTCACCCTTCACCACTCCCTGCCTGAACATTCTCTGGAAGAAAGCTTTGCAACTTGGTCTTTGAACTGCAAAGCCCACCAGACTCCTCAAGGGAGACATAGAAAACCTTCATAGAGCTTTTTTGGAGGAAAAAAGTGTGACTTTTAGGCAAGGTACCTGCAAGAGCCCCAAGTTAGGAGATAAGCTGCTGGTTGTGTGAAAGCATGGCCACTCAGATTTAAAAGAGGGAGGATTAGGAAAGTGGGTAGGATGATATGACACAAGGTTATATCAATTTCAATTTCAGTTTCTCAACTATAAATAACTGCTCTTATCTCTCAGCACATCCCTGGCTTTGGATGCAGGGGATGTGCTGAGAGAGAAGAGCATATGGGCCTCTTACCACCTCAGAAGTGATGCACCTGAGCACACCTCCCCTGGGTTTTGGGAAAAGCTGGATGCTAAGCCCAGGCTGACCACCCACACCAGGGGCTTGTGGCTGGCCACCAGCAAGTGGGGAAATGTCTGCCAGCCCAGCTGGGCCTGCTGCTCTGATCCATCATCAGCTGGTGCAGATGCCTGCGAGGGAAAGCGTTGCCAGGTGGAACGTGGCCATCCAGCAACACAGAGCAGGGGGCAGGCAAGGGTGAGGAGGGTGAGGAGAGCCCACCCCGCCTCAAGGCCAGAGGACAGGGTCTGTCTGCATGGCTGCCCCTTCTTGCCTCTGGCTGTGTTCAGTCACATGCATAGACTGTCCCCATGAACCATCAGTAGAGTTTCCTTAGAGTGGGTGTGCAGGCCATCCTGCCCTGCACATAGGGTGGCAACAGCTGTATAAATCTCCAATGTAAGCATTTTTATGAGGCATTTTTGTGAGCATTTTGTGCTTTCTGAGCTGTGAAGTAACTGACCCTGCTCTGTGGGGCAGGTGACAGCATCCTCAGGCAGGAGTTGACCCAGGAAAAGAGAGGAGAGTGCTTCTCCGAAGCATCTCAGCCACATGGAGCTGAAAATGTCCCTCAGGACCACGGAAGACTGAGGGGAAGGACACCCAGGACCAAGGGCAGCAGGGCAGCCAGGCATCTTGGCATCAATGGGCTGACTGGGTTAATCTACACAATACAGAGGTAACCACAGAAATGAAGGTATTAAACAAGAAGTGTGGAGGCGTTCATTTTTTGTGAGTATGCACAGACCTTGTGAGAAAATATCTTCTCTTTCAATGATGGGCAAAAAAACAACATAGCAGGTACCATAGAACTGTTTACAAAGTTTCCTTATTCTTTTACCCACCGACAACTTTACATATGTAACATAATATGGTGTATGTGCTTGCAAAACATATATTTACATCATTAGTCATTCACAGAATAATGAATTAATTAACATCAGAATATTTCTGATATCAAGATGAAGCAGTCCTGTTTGTGTTATATGTTAAAAGGGAAATGCATAGGTCAGAAATTATATTAGTCTCTTAGTTTCACACATAGATTAAAATTTCAAAACTTTGTGGCAAAATCTCACTACCTCAAAAGAAAGGGATAGAATTCCCCCTTGACTAGTCTTATTTATCCTTTGCTGTTTCTTGATGAGTATCTTACTGTTATCTGCAGAGTACCCAGCACTACCACCAAAATTCAGACCTTGGACTTTCTATTGCAATTCCTCTGTTAAAAAATATAGAAGTGGAAGTGCAAGTGGAAGAGGAAAAGATGATGAATAGCAGCAAAGAGGAGCTTTCCACTGGTAGTTCCATGAAACAGTCCCATGAAAAATTATGCCAGGCTTGAAAATATATGTCAACACTTTTCTGCCACTGAGAGTGAAAGAAAGCACCCATCAACTATGAATATCTACAGTAAGAAAAATGTGGCACATATAGAACTCCACAGTGCTCCATGCAAATATTCCTATGTAGTCAACCACCCTAGCTGTGACACCATGCCACTGTTTTGGTTTTTTGTTTTTTCAAACTTTCTGTAGAGAAGTTTCTTTAGTGCAGCATATTAAGAGTAGCCATCAATTCTTCTGCTCAGGCTGAACTTTTGGAAATCAGCAACTTGTGAAAAATAAAACCTTGCCAAACAAAGAAATCTGGTGGTATACTTAACAAAATGTAGTAGAACTTTTTTGCAAATCAAAGAAATGCAATTGCAATTGCTAATGAAACCCTAAAAGGAAGGCTTTTAGAGTGATAGGCAGAGCAAGTCTAGAAAAGGAAACAGAGAGACAGGAAATGAGCATAAGTGTTGGTTTCTCTTGGCTTATGATCAGGGTATTTAAAGAAATGTTTTCTTTCCTGAAAGTCAAGAGGAAGAAAAAGTACGGAGACAAACTAAAGTCAGTTCAGACAAGGCTTTTAGAGCATCATTTGCTCTGAAACATATGACACATTAGGGTGTTGCTATCTTGAAACAGCTAGATGAACCCTTGACTATTTCCCTCTACCTAGTTACTATCTTAGCTGGATATGTTTTTAGTAAGGACAACACAGCCCGGTATTATATGTGTGAACGATGTGAGCCTTCATACCTGTATCTAGGTGGATTTAGAGCATTAGGATTAAGGTAAGTAGGTTAGAAAAAGTAAGCTGAGTTTTGCCTCCAAAGTGCTTTCTTAATCATATATTTCTGAAACAAACTATTTGATTAACTGACTTAATAAAATCAAGGTTTTAAAATCTCATTGGAAACTAAGTGTTAAAGACTACAAAATTGAATTACTTTAAGTGCTCATATGTGGAATTAGTTCAAAAACATTTTGATACATTTTGATACATTTTCCTACATCTTCTTGATAGAAGTCAATTTTCAAATAAAACACAGATATTCTTATCCTGTATAAAAGATGATACTGCCTTATATTGCCTTTCATTTAGATTCCATGTATTCATCTTACTTTTTGTATTCTAACCTGAATTCATGAATACTATAAAGGAAAAGCTTACAGATTTATAAATTTCCCTGAATCAATTTTTCCACTATTCCAAAGTAAATGTATCGTATTTGTCATGACTTCAAATTATTACTGCATGTAAATGTATTGTATTTGTCATGACTTCAAATTATTACTGCGTGTTTGTTAAGGGTATTTGGTCTCACCCATCTTTGTCTATCTAGACACCCATCTTTGTCTATCTAGACACCTAGAATTATATACTTGGAGTTTTGTTCAGAATCAAGGGATACATGCTACATGCCTCTTTTGACTGGAGTTCAGTAACCTCCTGAAGTTCCCAGTTCTGATTTCCCTATCTTTACTCCAACAATTAATCTTGCTCTTAGTCTTGATGGTTAGTCAAAACCTAACTTAAAGCACTTTTACGTTATTGGAACCAAATCTAGGTGATGGCTGTCTTTAACACCAGCTCCTGACCTTACATCCCACCTTTCCTCTCCCTGCTCTGTATATCCTGGAGAACTATTTTTGCCTAAAGATTCTGCCTTTGAGGCAGATAAAGATCCAAACAACCACAGAAAGCTTTGTAATGAATGCCAACACCTTGAACTATACTCAGGAACTAATTAGCAGTTGATGTAGTAACAAGTCAAGAAGCTGTTAATTCACACTAAAAAAAAAAAAGTCAAGTTTCCTTGAGTAATTCATTGTCAACACACTCATTTAGACAGATGTTTACAACTGGCACACATGCACAGTATGTACGTACACACAACTGTCAGGGGCTGTATATATACGCATGCTGAAGTTTACAGGTGATACTATCTCACTAAAGTACAACAATGTACCATTTTTTGAGTATGGCTGTCCCTGGCTTCAGAAAGTAGCACGTATTTTACTGGGAAAGATGTACAGGCAACCGACCCAGTCATTGCTAGAATCCTGGAAGGATGACTGCTTGTTTGTAGACGAGGAACACACTTGCTCAAGGTCACAAATCCAGTCTTTATTCCCAGCAACCAAAGGGAGTCAGTCTTCCCTCACATCTCTTTGAGGAGAGATCCTCTCCATGAGCAGTGCATGCCAAATGATATGGAGATAATACATAACAGGATTTACTGCATTAGTATAAAAAATAGAGATTGGTCATGTGTTCTCATGACACTCCCAGTAGGTTATGTAGGTTCACTGCGCTGCAGTGTTTCACTTACAGCATTTTTCCTGATTATAATTTCATCTAGAGCACAGGAGTGTTTTTGATAGGTCTCAGGCACTGTAGCTGGTCTCCCCAAGCTCTGCTGCCATGCTCCCTGCTGTTTCACAGGCCCTGGGAGTTTCTGTGTACAGTGCTACAATTTCCATTAGAAGTTAATGCAGTTGCATGGCTTAGGATCAAGACAGATGTTTCCCATGGCTCTTTTTGCTTCAGCTGTGCTAGCACCATTTTCAAAGTGTAGTTGAGTAACATGGACAGAACACCAGTGAATGTCACAATCTCCCTAAACAGGTATAAACAAATTGGTACCAGCAAATATATAGTCATGTGATGATGGCCTGTGCCTCAGGACACTGACGGCTTACAAGATCACTGAAAACACATTCCTCCTCCTCCTATCAAAAATTGATATATCGCTTTCAGATCCAACCAGCAAAAAAATCTGTCTAGTGCTGCAGGTAATCAGTCAAAGATCTTTAGGATGTCAAAAGCAATTTTCTAGAACTGTGCTGGGTTTCTCCTGGAGTAGTACTAACAGAAACCTATGTATGAGTTCCCCTCTGCAGGAAGAATCACAAGAAAAGCTCTCAAGAAATGTTTTGCTACTTAACAGTGGGTAGCCTGCTGTTTTTTTTGCTGAGGGCAGATAAATCACCACATTTTTTTTAGCAGCAATGAACACAATTCTGAACACTGTTTTCCTACATCATAAAATCCAGCAGAGATGTAGTTATGAAAGTGTTCATATAGTTAGGGTTATACAATTATGCTGTAGCCACTGTTCCAACACAGACCTGTTACCTTCCATCCCTTGTAATTCAGATACATTGATCTGATGATTTACTGTATTNTCAGATACATTGATCTGATGATTTTCTGTATTGCATTACTTGATTAATCAGTACTAGTTTACTATTCATATGGATGTTCTAAAAAGGTAAAAAATCCCCTTTTTTTTTTTTTTTTTTTTTTTTCTGTGAGGAATGGAATAAAATTTCTGATGTGATGACATTAACACTAAGGCACTCCTTTTTACCCTGGTCATCCAGAAGATCTCAATTACCTTTTGTGACCTTGGCTCA
>VYZP01061999.1:75184-88814 GCA_013400635.1 Hypocryptadius cinnamomeus | reverse complement strand
AGCAGCTGGGCCGGGCCGGGCCGGGCTGAGCTGAGCCGGGCCGGGCCGGGCTGAGCTGAGCCGGGCTGAGCCGGGCCGCCTGGGGCACTGCAGGAACCGCGCTGGGGGAGCACACCGAGCTCATCGCCAGCAAAACTGCATTCATCGCTCGGGGCTCCTATTCAGGGCTCCTCCAGGCTGGTCCTGGGGACACCGGGCCACATGGGGCCTCGTGTGGGACATCCAGATCCAGGATATGCTCCTGTTCCAGATCAGGAGGAGCCAGCGCCGGCTCTCTTGTTTATCTTGTGACAGCAGCTTCCAAAAGTCTGCAGCAGCATCACTTGCAGCTCTCACTTCTCTTTTCTTGGACTTTGAACATAAGTTGTACTAGGTTTACTGGAAGTTACTAAACAAGCGCCATCCTTTACTTGTCAGTTTTCCAACACTGATCTACCCAGGGGTTCTGAATAATACAATAAATGAAACAATTCTGATGAACAATTATTAGAAAACTAGGGATGTCCTGGGGATACAACAGAGTTTCTTAGCTAAAATTGTTGTCCAGTCTTCAAAATTATCGGAATGTTAATAATCTGTCTGATTTTCAAAAGTTTTCATGTCGTTTTCTAAGCAGGGATTTAGTTCTGGAGTTGTGACACAACGATTTGAGGACATCACTAACAAAGTTACACAATTTGTGGGAACACTTGGAAGACTGGAAGTGACTCAGAAGCCTGCAGGAGTTGTTACAGTGCCCTCCTAGTAAAAGGAATAGACTGCAAAACCCATTACAGTTGCAACCTCTCACTGGTAAATTGCAGCCTCATTAGTAATCTTGGCAAGATGACGGGGGTTTTACATTACTGATCCTCTTGTTAGCCCCTCAAGTGTGCCACTGAAGCGCTCTTTCGGGAGCAGTTTGTGGAAGTGAATGTTGTAAATATATTGCCTTTATAGGCAAACAGACGCTCTCTGTCTTTGGGGCCATCAAACTGGCACATTCACGAACTCACAACTCACTTAAAAATAAATGGGAAGAGAAGGTAGTAGTTAAACCTGCCAAAAATTAGGATCTAATGATAATTGTAAGCACATAAATTTTGTAGTATTTTCCCAGTGAGCCAAGACACATGCAGTAACATAAAGTAGCTTACTTTCCCCACAAAACTCTCTCATTAGTGGTGTGGGTGTTCTAGATAACTTATAACTCTTCTGTACGCAAGGATGACATACATATATATATATATATACACACATATATATATATACACATACATATATATGTATGTATATTTTTTAACTGAAAAACAGGATTATCTATCAACAACACAATGACTGACTTAAATGCACTAACATTACTGTAGGGCAATAGCAGTTGTTCTCAGGCAGGCAGCAGGGGGTCCTGTTCAGGTACTCCACCAAGACAAGAAATTTATATAATTAGGAATCCGTCTGTCAGTACTGTCCCCAAGCACTCCCTCGGTGTCCCTCACAGCACAGTCTGGCTGACAGCATGTGGTGTTGCATGTAGTGAAGGAACATCATTATCTCTCCACTGTGCCTCAGTTTTTCTCGTAGATTCTTTAAACCTGGCTGTTCTTCCATTAAACTGACCTGGGAGCTGCAGAGCATCCAAGCAGACTCCTTCCACATCAGTAGAGCGCTGGTAGCAGTTTAACACATTTCCCAGTAATTGCCCACAAATGCTGCATGAAGGACAAACAGTTCCACAAAGCTTCTCAGATAATATTCTCCCTGATTACAGAGTCTCAGGAGGGCTTTTTTGCCAAAGAGAAGAAAATGCCACACCTTGAGGCTAGCTCCTCATGGACTGTAAACAAAGGTGTCCGTGGCCACACTGTTCAAAACTTTTTCTCCTCTGTGTTCTTTCTCTTCTCATTACTGGTCCTTGTATGGCTTCTGTTTCGAAAAAATTAATTATTCAAGCTGCCTACATGTCTTTTTTCAACAACAACTAGCCCCATTGTGTTACAAGGACAAAAACCTTCAGTAACAGCCAGGACAGATGGCTGAAGCCGGGCAACACATTTCAGAGGAGTGCCACACCTCTGTGTTATCAAACCTGGCTTTATTTGCAAACCTCCTTGTCTTTTATATTTTAATTACACTGCTACTCTTGAGGATGTTCTTGTTGCACAAAAACATCTTATTGAATTATTTTTTAGTGCCTCATTAAGACAAAAAACTGGGAAACATGATCCAGATGCAAACTAAAAGCTGAACAATCCAAAGAATAAAAGCTATCTAATTTAATAAAAATCTTGTTTAAGGACTTATTATTTATATTTTGCTGGGTTTTTAACATGTCGGGGATGGAAACACTGCAGTATTATTCAGCAAATATCCCTGCTGGAATACTTTTTTCTTGCCATAGTGATACTATGTAAGCTGTGCTATCTCAAGGGAATGTGTAACAGTGCAGTGCCAAGATACTGTGCTGAGATATCTGTGCCTTCATACTTCCTTTCCTGCTGGGTTTTCTGCCTCTAAAAAGATGTCTGAGTTGCTTTCTCACACTTCTTTGATCTGTTTGATCGCTATATTCTAACCCATTATTAATTTCCTCTTGCTGGCCCGTTTTGAAAGCCTCATGTATGATTTCCAGTTGATATTAGGATGCCCTTGCTCTCTCTTTAGCACTGATCGTCATCGCTACGAACAGATGCTGGGAAGGCAGATGATCTTTCAAATGTATGGAGGAAGACTGGGAGGGGAACGCCTGGAGGCAGATTCAAGCACTTAGAGGGGTGTAGTCACACACAGCGGTGTTAGCTTGCTTCAGGGAGGGAGGGCAGCAAGAGCTGAACATCAAAGTGCAATGGAAATGTAAAATCCTTAGTTCTGTGATTCCTCCTTTCATCTGTGCTTTTTCTCCTGGCAAGGTGTTGCAGGCAGTTCTGCTTTCTGTGCCACCGAATAGACTCAAGCTTCACTGAATGTAAATGGAGCCCCTGGACCAGTTTTGTTATCCTTCAGAAGTTCTAACACTCTCTGAAATTAATTTCAGATTGGATATTTTCAATCAGGAAAAGCAGGCACAAACAGTCTTTCTAGGACAAACAAGGCACAGGTATTCTTCAGGCTCAAGTTGCAACAAGATGGGGAAGAGCAGGAAAATTGGGAATAATCCATCTAGGGGACGCCTTAAGCCGGTTCAAGCCATACACTGCGTGGTGGTGCCAGACTGGCCTCTGGGACCACCTTTGGTGCAGGATCCTGCCTTCCCATGGACACTCAAACACAGGGTGGCAAATGCAGGCTCAGTGTGCTGGGGCTCTCTCAGCCTGGATTCCATGGCCAGGCCAGGGTCCCACAGGCACTGCCCACCCCGGGGCTCCCCCAGCCTGGATTCCATGGCCAGGCCAGGGTCCCACAGGCACTGCCCACCCCGGGGCTCCCCCAGCCTGCCAGCAGGATCCAGATGTGTCCTCCGACCTCTGGCTGCTGGTGCTATTGCTTGGCTGCAGCCAGCTCTGCTGTGCTCACTCAGGTAGGGAGCAAACATTGTCATTATTGTCCCCTTGTTCAGCCCAAGTGAGTGGTGCCTCCAGTTTGGGGGTGTGAGTAAATCTGTAACATCTCTGTCAGCTCCCATAGACCAGTGACCTTGTACAGGAGAGACCGTCATGAAAAAAAAAATGCTCCGTGTATAAAAAACACCTGAACCATAATGTGAAGTGTATAATATAAATTTAACACAGCAAGAACTCCAAACTGAAGGAAGTGGAGATCTTAAGAGCAGTTTTTAAAGTTTTGTCAAGAGAATCCAGAAATAATTACTAACTTAATTACCTGGAGCTATACCAACAGGCAGAATAAAACAATGCTTACTGATTTCTGAAGCACTCTTAGGTTTTGTGAGTAGTCCCAAATTCTTTTCCATGTGTGAAGGCCTGGCCTGATTTAAGGACATCTCTTATGTGACATGAGCAGTATCTGATGAACTGAGGTTCAGCCTATAGAAAAGCTGCTACTGGCAAGCATTTTGAGTAATCAGTTTTCCATATGAGATTAAAGGGGAAAAATATTTCTGCAATTTACAGCTTACAGTGAGGTCTAAATAGACCGTCTGTTAAACTGTTCTTGTGCTGGGCTGACCCTGCTGACCCACCAAAGCTGCTCTGTCCCTGCCCTCCTCAGGTGGACAGGGCAGAGAAAATACAATGAAAAGCTCTTGGGATAAGGGCAGGGAGAGATCACTCACCAGTTACTTTCATGGCAAAAGGGACACAACTTGAGGGAATTAGTTCAACTTATTGCAAATCAAATCAGAGTAGGATAATGAGAAATAAATACAAATGTTTAAAAACCCCTTCTCTTTTTCCCCAGCTTAACAAGTCACCCATTCACTCCTTTCTCCCCATGGCTGCACAGGGAGACAGGGAATGGGGGTGGTGGTCACTTCATCACACCATTCCACCTTGTTTCTGCTGCTTCTTCCCCCTCAGGGGGAGGATTCCTCACATTCTTCCCCTGCTCCAGCTTCCCATGGGCTCACAGCCTCCTTCAGGTGCATTTATCTGCTCTGCCATGGGGTCTTGCAGGGGCTGCAGGTGCATCTCTGCTCCTCCATGGGCTGCAGGGGCACAGCTGCCTCTCCATGGGCTTCAGGAGGAATCTCAGCTCCAGCACCTGAAGCACCTCCTGCCCCTCTTTCCTTGACCCTGGTGTCTGCAGGGCTGTTTCCCTCCATATCCTCACTCTGGTCTCCATCTGTGCAGGTTTTTTGCCCCTTGTGAAACACCTCATCACAGAGGTGCTGCCACCATTGCCAGTGGGCTCAGCCTTGGGCAGGTCTGTCCCGGAGCCTACTGCCACTGGCTCCATCAGACTCAGGAGCAGCTTCCAGCAGCTTCTCACACCAACCACCCCTTGAAGCCACCCCTTTAGTCTCCCTCAATACCAAAATCCCACCACACAAAGCCAATACAGTGTTGAACAAATTTGGCTGCAGCTGCTGTATAAAATCAGTCCCAAAAGTTCCTGTAGTGCATGGTAAGCCATGCTCAGTGATGTAGTATCAGTTAATTTGTCTCAGTGTCCTCCCAATGAGGGAATGTACTTCAGTCTTGCTCATTTAAGAATATAATCTTTCTCTGATCTTTGAAGTGATGAAATGAAGGAGTAGATCATGCAGGCATAGAAATTAGAGCAGTAAAAGAGCTATTAGACTGTAGAGCTCATTATTCCACCCCTAAAAGGCTACTTTGCAGTTCATTCTTGGCTGCTTTGTCCAGTATACCTAAAACCCTGGGAGAATGGGAAGAATGAAGGAGCAATTCTAGTGTGCAGAAATGTCGGTCCTTTTGTCTCTGCTTTGATCCAGCTATAGGATGAAGCAAAGCAGTAATTGCTGCCATTATAGAGAACAAATCTATTTGCATTTCTACAGTGCTTCAGCTCTAGCTGTGAATGCCTAATCAGTCCTATTGCTGGAAAAATATTTTCCAGCCTCTTGTCAAATCTATGTCTGATTGCAGTGCATTACTGCAAAGCCACTTCACCCGTGCCCTGGCCCACATCACCAGAGGGCTGGGGGAGAATTTTTGAAGGCAGTGCTGGTGTGTAGGAAACAATACAGCAGTGTCTCTCAGTGCTTCAGCAACTGGGCCTCTAACAGAATCCTGCCCAGTGTAACATGCAAAGGTGTTTGTGTTTCTAGAACTGTAAAACCCTAAATAATGGGTGTGGAAAGATCCCCTTGCACATCTTTGCAGGAATAGTAACATTTACCCTAGTGTCCATGCTAGCTTTTGCCTTAATAATCACATTGGATTTTCCTCACCCAGACTTCCCCAGCAGTTTTGGCTGTAGACTGTTTCTCATTCCCTGTTCTGCATGCTTTTATCAGAGTGATAAGCACTATCAAGCCACTGCTACATCCTGATGCAGACCTAGCTGCACAGTGTGACACATATTTGTAGATTTACTCTGAATCCCAATGAGTTGCACCTGCTTTTCTACTAATCAGTAGTTTTGTTCTGCCTTCACAAACCCTGGAAATTTAAGGACAGTTTAAGCTTAGTATGCAGTTCTCAGGACTGATATCGTTTCAATCACCCAGCACAGAAGTGTTGTAATCTGGCCAAATCCCATATATTTGTCTTATTTACACTTCTGTTTAATTTGATATGTAATGCACGTCAGTCAGACAAAAATCATTTGTCCCATGATGTTTTTACATACATATTTAAGAATTTTATCTCCTGTAATCCATTGTCACTGTTAGCCCTGTTCCAAAGTCAAAATCATTTAAACAAATATCTCTATCTTTTCTCATCAAAACAATTCATTTTTCATGTATTTACAAAGTAAATTTTTCCATGAGAAAGCAGCCAGTGCATCACAACTGCATTTCCATTTAATGAATTTAATTATCATTCTTTCGCCTCACCCAGGAAGCATTTACGGCAATTTTCCATTCAATCATTTCCACTAAAAGCTACAGCAGTAGCTTTGGATTTTAAAGATTGTCAAACGTCATCCTCTAGAATGGGAAACTTTGTTTGTTAAATGAGACACAACAATCATGAAGGATCCTGTAATGGGAACAGCGTGTCCTGAAACTGGGCACAGGCATTCCTTAGTTAGAGAAGTGACCTCCATGAGATGCACCAAATCAATCTGTCCTACAGAAGTTACTGCCACAAACTGGTCAGGAGTGGTGTGGTAAAACTCTCTTTTACACATCCAGCTTGTGCCTGTGTAAGTCTTCTTATCACATCCCAGTGCTAGAAAACTAAAATACATTTATTTAGAAGGTTGTTCTGCCTTCGGGGGAAAGGAAATGAAAACCTGGACAGGGAGTGAAGTAGATCTTGACACATCTGTAGATTTATGCAAGAGGTTCAATCATATATCCTACAGGATCCTATAGGTTTATATCCTAAATCTCAGAAGGAATAAGAAATAACTTCCACCTACTGCCTTCTGCTAGCAATAACTAACCAAATGTTTTGGCAATTCCTAAGCTTAAATGGGGTCTGTCCGTGGCTGTTGTCAGTGAGGAGCATGGATACAGGATAGAGCCACAGAGCATACCCTCACTGCTGTGTGAGTGGGCTTTGTGCAGTGTCAACTATAGTAAAAGAAGGGAAAAAAGAATTCTACAAAGGGCTTTTTATGTGGTTAAAGCCTGTGAGGATCCCCCTGGTATGTCCAGATCTGACAGAAAGCACCTTGCACTCTGAATATCTAGAACCTTCTTAGTAGTGGGGACAGGATGTTTCCATTGGCATTTTCATTCACTACCTTGAGCTTGTCCAGTTGCTCACAACATACTTAAAAGGAGAGGATTAGGGAATGGCTTCTCTTGTCCCACCCCTCACACTCTCCACAAACAGCAGTTACCTGATGTTCCACATGCGTGGTTATTATGAGTCTTTGTCCCAAGGGATTTACCATGAAAATGCTGCACCTCTTGAGGTTGAAGGTAGATCCTTTTGGTAACCAATGTGGCAGAAATTTTTGTGACCTTTTAGGCCAGTCACTGGCATAAACCCTGAGGCTGCCTGAGGAGCAAGCACTAGAATGGACAGGGAACATAGAAATGTAACTTGTCTTACTCCCCTCTTGTTGCCCAAATTCACTCCTCCCCCATTCCCACAGCTGCCCAGGTCTTTGCCATACACATTTTGAGGCATCAGAAGAAAATGTCAAATTTTCTGCACATCATTCTCATTATCATAATTAGCCATAATTAAAGAACAGATACATATTTGATGCACTTTGATACAAAAATAACAAAACTATAACAAAGACATGTCTGTGTGCTGTGGAGAAGAACCAACACCACTGTGTGAAGGAGCTGACTGAAATATTTGTGTTCTACTGGCACTGAATCCATGTGATCCGGGAGCACAGTCTGGTGGGGAGGAGGCAGCTCCCACAAGACAGCAGGCTCCTCCTCTGTAGGGCACTGATACTGGTCAAACTCGTTATTACAACTTCAGAAGCCACAAACCTATTAGTAAGAGTGTTTTAAATAAAAATACAGTAGCACAATAGTGGGCTTCTTGGGGACCCTGCTGCCACACTTAATGTATTAAAAACCCTTTCTGTCTAGCACACCAGTTAAGGATAACTGTATAAGCAGGAGATAACCTGCTTGCCACAGGTTAAATGTTTTGAAGCTCATGTGCTGCTGATTCATTCTGAATCACATCACCACAAATACTTCCACCCTGTGAAGTTATTTATTGGCTTGGAAGGTTCCTGTTTTTGAAAGTTCATCACAGTAGTTTCATGTCACTGTAGGCCTCTCTGCAAGCCTGCCCATCAGTTAATTTTTCTTTCCCAGCCATAAAAACCTGGTTTCACTTGAGCAATGACCATCATTGCACATCAATACTCTTACATCCCTAGAAACAGGAGCTAGCCTGGGCACAAGAAATTTTATCATTCTCCTCCATCTTTGTTCATCAGAGCAAGGATTCGGTTTAAAAATAAACCCAAACCTGAAATGTTTGTTAAAGGTTGGATGTGTTTCCTGTCTATACACTTATAGAAATTCTCACACTTTCAGAGGTCTCAGTTTTAGATTTCAATTACTAAGGCACACAAGACTGATCCAAATCCCAAGATGTAACCACACCATAATTTAAAAATGTGGAACTTCAGTGTTTTAAAGTTGGTTGATATTCCAAAGTGTCCCCTATTTCTAAGGGAGGCTGAACCAAGCCCAGGTAGGCACCGGGAAACTCTGAAGCCTTGGCAATGTCCCTGTCTGTCCTAAACACATTTAATTTTTTCATCAAACAATAAATTTTACATTTGAAAACTGCACTAACTTAAATGCCTGGAATCAGGAATACCTGGCAATCTTCATTTATAATGCAGGTATGAATTCCTCTTTTCTTTGTTCTTGAGCTACTTGTACCACTATTCGACTGAGCTAATCCAATAAAAATGCTAAAACTGTTTCAAACATTTTTGTTTATAGTTCATTTCATGCCCTATTTTACAGCAGCCTATTCTCTAATCTAATTTACATTATTCTGAAATCACAAACTGATCCTAATTACCTTTTAATGATAATACAAGCTAATTTAAAGGAAACATCAGGTGCTGCAGTGAAAACCTATTGTTGAAGTTCCTTGCAAATGAGATCATGGGGTTTATGTATTTTGATATGAAATATGAAATGAAAATATGTTCTTGTTTTATGTGTAAAATTCAATACTTACACTAGTTTCAAATGTGGAGCAAAAGCACTGCTGTTTCAGAATCTTTGGAGGAGTTCATTCTGAGATTTAGAGAATAGCTGAATTATTCATTAATTAGTTCAGCATGAATAATAACCAGAAGCATGAGTCTGCCTTTAACATAGACTGATAGCAGGTTAGGATGCAGCAATGTTTCTATACTTGGAGAGGGAGTTCAAAACATTATTGGCTCTCACTTTCATGACTCAAAATAGTTTTCTTGTGAATTTCTGCTGAATCAGACTTGTTTTTTTCCTTTAATCACTCAGATCTGAAAGGTTTGAGGACTTTCCACAGACAGGTCTTTTATATTAACATTCTTGACTGTCCTGAAAACTATTTCTGAAAGTAGGATTTTTCTGTCATATGGAGTTCTGAAGAAAACTCTGAGTTTTCTTCACACATACAATATTCCTGAGGTTGAAAAGACAAAATTATCCTCATATATCCCTCTGTCAATATAATAATAAGGTGATACACAGTGATGTTATATGTTGGCACATTTGAATCTTCAAAGGTGAAGAAAACAGATACAAAGTTTTGTTCTGGGTCCACAGCTAATCTGAGACACTTAGTGCTATCAGATGTGGTTAAAGCCATGGATTTAGCAGAGTCTTTAATATTAAAGTCAGACATTTATTTTGATAATGGGATGGGATTAAAGGTCTTAACATTTCAGAATACACAGCACCCACTCAGCTGAGAACTAGAGAGAAACTTCTCATATTGGAGGCAATTTTATGAGCTGCAACAGGTTTTCTTGAACTTACAAAACTCCTAAATATTTAGACCAGACTAAATCCATCAGAATGTTGACTTCTTGTAGGTAAAGAAAAACCTTGCATGTTCTGATGGCTAGAATTATGGTAATCATTGGAGTATCAGGTTGGAGAAGTGAATTCATTGCTGACTGACTGAATGAGCCAATTAGCCAGTGAACCTAATTTACCCAACCCTGACTGACATTGTGTGTTAGTTCAGGATCAGACCACAGATGTGTAATCTGAGAACTCTGAGTTATTGACATTTAATTACATTTAACTGCTGTAGATAATACAATCACTGTCTTATTTTTTCTCTGTAAACTGGATATTTTAAGTCCTTTTTTCATAATGAAAGTCTCTTGGTGTCACTAATATTTTTTTAGAATTCCACCACCTTCTGTAAAATAGTGATTTAGGATTTTCTAAAATAATGTATGCTATTGTATCTGGAAAATCTTATGTCTGCTTTTTCTAGAGTTCATTTTTACTGTCATGAGGATATCTGTCTCAAAGTATGTATGTAAGACTGTCAGTAATTCATCCCCTTTTCAAAGGTTCTCTTAATTTATAACACTGAGTAAAGTAAATCTTGAGGTAATGTTTAAATTTGTGTAGTGCAATAAAATATTAAGTGGCACTATGATTGGGACACAGTACAGTTGACAGTGTTTCATGGCTCATTTACCCAAGTAATTATTACATTTTTCTCAGCACTCTGAGATCAAGTGCAGGTTTTTCATTGCAGAGGTTCAGGTTGTTCTGCATATAATGCATAATGGCTCTAATTTAAGTGGAGCTCAGGAACACAGGATCCTGAAGCTGTGTTATACTCATCAGAGAAATATTAAAAATACATTAAATTATGGTGTACAGTCGTGAGTGGTGGTGAAGTGGTTTGTATATCTGTGATGCACACTGTTGTAAACCTCTAATACAGTAAGAGCTATTTGAAAGTCAGCTGAAAAAAAAGATAAGAGATTTAAAAAAAAAAACCAAAATACCCCAAACCATGAAATACCATTTATTGACAGCTTCCAGTGAAGCCTGGTGACCTCAACTTTCATCTCCTGCATGTTACCCCCTTTTTTTCACTCCTTGCTTTTGCTACACTGTTAGCATTTACCAGCAAAATCTACAATTGTGTCTTGAAATTTTGAACCTGTGCAAAATGGGTTTTTTTCATTTGAAAGGAAAGCATCTCTATATTTCAATAATTCAACCCATGGTTGAATGTACTACAGAAGACTAACTAAAATAAAATTCATACTGACATGAGGACAAATCCATAGGAAGATGTTTTTAGTTAAGCAAAGGCTCAGACACTGAGGCTTTCTGAGCACTCAGGCCTTCTGCATAATCTTGTTCAAGCCAGTCCTAAAGCCTTGAACACAAATATGGTTGGTCATCCCTTAAGTGATACAACAGGGCATGACAGCCCTGCAATTTTGAAGCCTCTTTCAGATCTCTTCACTTTTTCTATTACCAGTGACCCCCAATTGACTGTTACAGAAACCTGGGCTGGATTTTTTACTTACATTCAATACCTGTTTGCTTGATTGAATAACTCTTAACAGCCTCTCTTTCCCAAAGCTCCAGTAGCAGAGGACTGTCTGAGGAGCTGCCTGTGGACCCAAGGTTACTGGAACACAGCCTTTCTTTCCCTATCTCTGAGATGTAAAGAGTGTTTCTCTCCATTTAGCCTTCCCATCCCAACTTCTGATGTAAGAAGCACACACAGGACGATCTGTGACTGCTTCCAAAATCTCTGTGATAGATCTTTGGCAGTGCCCATTGGGAAGAGCCAAGCCAAGGCTCCCTGAGCACAGCAGGGCTCCCTGGAGCTGTGTCAGATGTGCTGATGCTGAAGCTCTGTGAGAGCTGCAGCTCTGTAGTTCTGATGCTCAGCTGTTGGACAGTCACTGTGCCCCAGGTAACTGGGGATGCTGTGATTTGTAAAGTCAGACTCTTTTCTGATCTCTGTTATTTCTATAGCCAGAGGGGTTTTCTTCTTGTGTGATTTATACAGAATAACTTTAGGTAATGTTGCTATTGCTTTATTGTTACCTGACACACTTCAGTGAGGTTTTCTCCTGCTTTGATTAGTGAGAAAATGATTTTTTGGAGAAAAGCCCATGATAGTACCCTTTCTAGTGACAAAACTGATCTAAAAGAGAACTAAAAGAAGGAAGGAGTAGCACATAGAGCAATTTGAAATAACGGATCGCTGCAGCCAGAGCATTTGATGTGAAGAATTCTATTGTGTGGGAAAAGTTATAGAAATATATTGGTTTGTTAGAAACAGAAAGATCAAAATAAAGAAACAAATTTTTAATTTTCATCTCTACTATTTGTGTTTTTCGGCATATATTTTAAATTCTGACAAATGACTTTTTATTTCTACTATGGTATCAGTCAGTCATCTCCTTTTCCTATTGTTGGTTTAATATCACTATTCCTTGTGAAAAAGAAGAAATGTGAAGGAAGAAATATTTTTTTCATTTTTTACTTGCATGATTACAATCTGTAGCTATGTTCAGCTTGCTTCAAGCTACAAGATAATCATGTCTAGATAGGGCAGGATTCTTTAGGGAGTTAGACTATGAGATAAAAAATTCTCTGCAGGCTAGAAAACATATTTGGCAAGAAAAATGTAAATTACAAGTCTCTTCCATGCTACACAGCATAGCTGCACAAACACTTTAAATCTGGAATTACGTTTTTAAAACCTTTAACATAATAAAGACCCATAGTGAGATTCAGCAGTGATAATGCAATGAATAACAAAGCGAAGAAAATGCAACTGCTGATAAAATCATCAGGCAGATGGGGCTATCTGTATTGAGGATACAGGGCATGTATGTGTGCTGTATATCTTCACTTAGCAGGTTCTGTTACATTCTATTTATGTCCCCTAGAGCTTTAAATTAGGAGTAAAATCTTTTAGAACTGGTAGGTTTCCCCATTGTAGTTTGCATGAGACGGTGCAGTTAGTTTTCAAAGAAGCAGTAGACTATAAACTAACCTGCCCATATGCATTTATTGCCATAATTTTTTCAGTTTGCTCTATTGCAGAGGGATAGGTGCTGTGATGCCAGGTCCTGCAAGCTGAAGGTGTGGCTGGGATTTTTAGGAGGCAAATCTTGGCACAGATTTCTTGCCTGACTACACCAGTGAGGCATACTTTTACCACAAGGGATTTGAAGGATTTTTTTCAATTTGCATTTGTCTCATCTCACATGTACCTAAGGTACCTTATGCACTGTCATCTTGTCCCCTTTGTGCACTGTTCATAGCTGGTCTCTGTGTTCTTTTGGACAGCCCTGCAGTCTCACATTGCCAGGAGTGCTGGTCCCAGGCTGGTTTCCCCAGCTGTCTTGGGGACAGCACAACCCCTGCTGTCTGATTGCCTGTTGGGTGTGCTGTGCTCACTGCCTGTTACTCACATGGCCTTTCTTAGCCACCCAGAGGACTAAAACTCTTGCCAGGCTTTCAGCCTCCCTGTCTTGAAGACTCTGGTATCTTTTCCCTTCCCAGTGTGCTCTGATCCTGTTTGTGACTACCTGCAATGCTTCTGTCCTTTGCATCTTTCCTGCAGCCTCCCCGTTCTGCATCAGACATACCCCACTTCCTCTGCTCTAAAACTACCAGTTACCTCTCTTC
>VYZP01061999.1:0-73281 GCA_013400635.1 Hypocryptadius cinnamomeus | reverse complement strand
AGGACGTGCTGGACACACACGGTGCTGGACAAACCCCCAAAAAACCTCCTGGAAGTTAAGAGGCTTTGGGGATGAAGGTGCAGCAGGGACCTGAGGCAGCAGCTCTGAGGACTCAGATTTTCAGCAGAACTCTTCTCTCCTAAGTCCTTGCCCAGCTCTGTGCCTCATTCATTTTGTTCCACAGAATCCTACTCATTGCTTCATTTGGAGATAATGAAGGGATACTATCTCCTGTGGTAATTACAGTGCTCTAAATGCTGCACAGTTCACAGTATAAATGCAAAATCCAGGCTTCTACAGAAAATAGCTCTTACTCTATAAAATTATCAGATAAGGATCATTTAGAACACAGATATAAAGATCCCACATTTTAAGAGGCAACAACTTTACCAAGGTATTTGCAATATAGCTTTTAAAAAATGTTTTCACAAAGTATATAAAATAATTTTGTAGTATTATTTTAAAATTAAGATTTTCAAAGCCCCATTGAAAATTAGTTACACTGATTTGCCTCTCAAGTTCTGTTTCCTTTACACTGCCCTGAAGATCTCAGTTCTGAAATTCTAAAACAATGAAAAATAAAATTTAGCATTATCTATTAGTTAAAAAGATGATTTCACAGACTGGAATTGGAAATAGAAGTGCTATCTTACTCAACAGATTCAGAGCTTCTTATGTTAACTCCGTTGGTGTCAATAGCCTGCTCTGTGTCAGCAGTGAGCACTGGGTGGGAACATGTTCCCATGGGACAGGAACATTCCACAGGAAATTCAGAGTCACTGATGCTTTGATTTATTTACAAGTTACTAATAGACATTTCATAAATTTTTTAACATGTATTAAATGGATATTTGATTAATAAAGCAATCTGGCTTACTGAAATTTGGTGTAAGCTTGCTAAAAATATACTAAATGTATCAGATTAAATGACAGCAGCCCCAAAATTAAGAAGACTTTTTTTTTTTTTTTCCAATTCTACTTTATAATAGCACTAGCCCCGTCAGTGCAGAACATCTCCTTGGGATTAATGTCCTGCTGTCTTTGGGGTGTGCTTTCCTTCTTGGCTTTCCATCAAGAACAGCTGTGTTGGGTACTACTGGATGATGTGTAATATCACTACCATTGGGAGCTCAGGTACCCACTGGGATCCATCTTTTCAATATGTAGAATTATCAGTACTAAATTTGCCAAATAGTTAGAACTTCTTTTTATTTACTATTTTAAAATGTTTTTTAAATGAGGGAGAATATCTCTGGTCAAATGTGCAAGTAGGTTTAAGCAATTATTTCTAAAAGACATGGTTGTGCTCACTTCCATTACTGTGGCTTTGGATACAATTGAAAATTGGGAGAGCAGCACCACAGTCAGGTTTTGAAGGACTCATTCCTTAAAGCTGACAAATTTTTCTGGGGATAAGAAGACTAAGTTCACTGCAGTTGTTGTCCTTTGGGGAGGGAGAGAAAGTGAGCTCATCAATCAGGGAGACGCACAGCTGCACACAGTGGTGCAGGGTGACTGCTGGTGAACTGTTTGCTAGAGAATTTCTGTAAATATGTACACAAATGCTCAGGGCCACTGGGGAGGGCTGTGGTGACCTCTCTGTTTCTCTCCTTGTGCAACACCGCGAGTTTGGTGAAGTATCTGAAAGTGATTTGTAATTAACTCTCAGGCTGTTTGTTAATTGTTAATCAGGTCTGTGTTCATGTGACTTCAGGAGCACCTTAGGAGGAAAGCTGAGGGCAAAACCTGGCTCAGGATGAGCATGCATGGAACTTGTTTAAATGATTGGTTGAGAGTCTGAAGTTAGAAGAGCACAGCTGTCAATCTGTGTGTTTATGGAACAGGCATTGAATGCAATGGGGTTTATTATTAACTAGCCTGAACGTGAATAAAATTGTAAAAATCTGCAACAGGTCTAACAGCAAGTGAATCTCTTTTTTCCAAATTATTTCAAGATTCTAATTGGAATGCACATCTCAGAGAGCACTGTCTAATTACATAAACCAGTGATAACATTTCCTGTGAAACTGGTGAGGCTGTAGCAGTGCATTTTGAAATGTGACTTTGTTGGCTCACTGTCAATGTGAGTTGTTAAATATGCCCACTTAGAGACCTTATGTGGAACTTTGAGTGCTGCTAACATTTAAAAGCTGATAGAATGAAACAGTTCATTTAGAAATACAGAGCAAGCCCCAGAGCTGATAGTAGAACTGCCTTTGTTTAAATGTTCTACATTAGACAAATTTGTCTTAATAATGTCATCTTAAGCTTACCTTATCATTCCTTTTGAAAAATAAACAGCCCAAACCATTGTTCTCTGCTAACAGCAGGTGAAAATTACCCAGAAAATCTTTGATTTGGAATTGTCTCTGATGTTTCAATACAATATTTGACAGTTGAACAGGAAATAGAATTTTTATATCATACCAGTTTATGTTCAGTATTCATGTGATACATTCATTAAAAAGAAGCTGAAGAGAATAAGAACCTGTTTAATACTGTAAATTAAACATAAATATTACATACTCTGAATACCAGTCTTATCCTTGCCCTGACAGGTTGATAATGTATGGCTTTGTGAAGGCCATGGTACACATTGGCCAGTTAAAGGAATGGGAATTCCACTTCACTGACTGTTTATTTTTTGGATCGCTGATGTCTGCCACAGATCCAGGTAACCATTTCAAATAAATTACTTTTTTAAAATTCAGAAGAATAAATAAGAAGTGTATATGCCATAAAAATGTTCAAAGTCTCTGTTCTTGGTTTTTTTCTTTCCTTAGCTGTTAAATACCTGATATTCTGATAATCATATGTTAATCAAAGTCCAAGCTCCTGAGGTCCCTTGTGGTTTTTTAGTAGCTGGTTTTCCTAGGTTGAGATCACAAACTTTATAATTGAGGTTGCTGAAAAGATTGAGAAAATGTTCTCTGATCTTCAGGACACCACCTGTTGCTTGCTGATATGAGAACTGCTGTAAGCTGGAGCCTCACAGATAATAATCACAACTCACATCCATGTGTCACCTAACCCAGCTTAAAGATATGGGAATGGAGCGTTCAAATTTGGCCATATAAATACTGTTTATATTATACCAATGAAGTGTTCATGATAACTACAACTCCAAAAAGCCAGATACCAAGAAATTGACTTGAATTTGCCGATGTGAGATTTAAAGCCCAAAGTTACAGTAAATAGCAAAGTCTGGGAAGCAGACTCAGTCAATTTTGGAATCAAAGAATTACAGAATCATTTAGATTTGGAGGGATGTCTGGAGGTCTTCTAGTCCTGTCTTCTAATTAAAACAGTCTAATCTCAAAGCTAGCCTAGCTTTCATAGATTTGTCCAGGTTTTGTTATGTTGAAAATGTCAATAAGAGTACTCCAATATTAAAAGTATTGCTATTTGCAGCTGTGGGAACACAGTAAAGGAGAAGGTGAACAGATATTTTTTAGAGGTTGTCTACTAAGACAAAATATAAAATCTGCAAGAGTGCAATGGAGTTTTGCAAAATTTTCAGCTGAGCTGTTAAAGGAGACAGAACAGAAAACATTTTGTGATGCATGTGAAATTCTGCATTAGTGTTATAAAACTACCCTTGAGAAGCTTCTCTGAGAGACTTAGGAATAAAGCTTTCAAATTCCTGGCTTTTAAAAGAAATGAGAAAAGGCAATATTGTTATACACATTTTTTCCAGTCTTTAAATGAAGTCTCAATATTTAACAAAAGATTTTGGGCTTGTGATTTATCATTCTGACAGCTTAAAAGTACAGTATAAAATAATTTGTTTCCACAAAACCAGTTTTTGCAAGGTTACTGTAAAAGCTGCATGAAATTGTTGTTCTCAAATTAATCCACACATCCAATATGCTGCCACTTCTTTGATCACCCAGCTATATTAATAAGATTCAGCACATGATTGAAGCCTATCCTCAGAGCAAGAGAAAAACACAGAAGTTGGAAGCACGAGGAAAACCTAGGAAAATAAACTGCTTATGGAATAAAGCATCCTTACAATTTCCAAGTATATTTCTTGATAGTGCTATGAATAGGGTTTTGCAGCTGGCTTCGTTTCTTTTCCCATTTCCTAGTCCAAGACTATTTAGTTTCACAAGTGTTGACTTATGATGAGTAATGTATAAGACAAATGCACTGATTTTGATTATAACAGTATTAAATCAGCACTGATTAATCTAGAACAATCAAGAGGGAAAAAAATCAACAAAACAGAAGCTCCTCTTGCACTGTAAGGAATAAGTTACAAGGATTACTTTTGCCAGAGTTTTAAACAGGCTTAAAAAGCTAAAGTTGTAGTTGAGAAAACTATTTTTCGTGTGACAAACTGTCATTGATTAATATTGTTTCTAATTGCTTGTATGCTTATATAGTCTGTGCACATCCAAGAGTTTTTTAATGTTCAGTCTTGCTCCCTCTGCTATCAATTCACAAGATTCTAAGTTGTTTAATGTGTTCACTGATCTTATCCATAAATTTCAACCCTTCAAAGACTTAAGAGAATTTTGAATTAAGTTTTTCATTAATTAAATAGTTGACACTGCTGAAAATATTTCATTGTGTTTTAGGATTTGCTAGTGATTGCTAGTGATCAAGTATGTAAAGAGCTCACTGGCGTTCCAAAATCAGTTCAAATATGGTTCCCTAGAGGACTGATACATATTAGGGCATAAAATAATCAGTATAAAGATTTTATCTGTGATAACTAGGGTTCATTTTGGGTTTTTTTAAGAAAACTTGAGTAAAATGTTGTTAGTGTTATCAACAATAAATTAGTCTTAAGATGAAATAATAAATTCCTGTCAGATTTGCTACATGATTTTTCATTTAATTCTTCACTGTGTAGGATTATGAACTCATTTCAAAAAGAGATTTAACTTCCCTTGGCTATGGAAAGCAATTAAGTCTCAAAAGATGCTAAAAACTGATTTGTTGACTTGACAAAACTTGGTTTGATTGAGCTCCTTATTTGTGATAGTAAAGATGACTGGTAGGTGTTTACATGTTAAACAAAGATTTTTAATGTCAAGGTAGTAAACTAACATATGCCAGGTAAAATTTTCTAGTATTGTCAAGAAGAAGGAAATAATGTCACAGCACTCTGTAGGTTTTAGTTCTGAAGATTTTTAATCTAGATATTTTGGCATAAAAATAATTCAGGAGAATTGCTCTTGTATGCTGTGTGTTCTCTTAGACAGAAAACTAACACTTGAACTAAGATTAAGAAATTAATTTAGGACTGGATATACTTGGGATCGTGCTTTGCATTATAGACTGTGATCCTTAAATATCAACAATACTTTGTGATGCCTCAAAAAACTTTCGTGTCTCTAGAAAGGACAGTTAGAAACTTCAGGGACAAAACAAGGTCACTCTTGACCAAATAATTCGTCTTACAGAGAACATCTCCTTCCAATAATTTATCATTTTCAGTAGAGTTTCTCATTTTAAGACTTCAGGTGAGAGGTTAAATTTTAAGAAATAGAATTTTTTAATTCCCAAATTGTCCCTTCACTATTCTTGATTTAAAACGTAACACCAGTATTTATATTTTTCTTTACTCTGATCAATAGGCATAATCCATCGCATTGTCAAGGAAATCATGTCTTATTGTTTCATCTGCATAAAACAGCACAGATTTCCTTGTTTCACTGTTGAAAGGGTTTCCTTGTGTTAGAGCTGGGATTTGGTTTCTGCTGTGCCCTGACTCTGGGGGTGTTTTTGGGCTCCCTTCAGAGGTGGCAGGGCAGTTCCTCGCTGTGCCCTCAGCCAGGTGCCCCTGCTCAGGAGCAGCAGGGTGAGCAGGGCGGGTGCTGTGAGCCCAGCTCGGGTGCCTGCCCGTCACAGAGCTGCTCAGTGACACTGCCCACGGGGCTGGCTGGCCCAGCTGTCCCCTGTGCCTGCCAGGCAGCCTCAGCAGCGAGCCCTGCTGCAGGCTGTGATGGAACAATGAACAGCACAGACCTGGCACAGGGGTGCGAGGATGGCACCTCTGCCCCAGCCACCAAAAATACACAAACAGCACAACTCTCTGGGCAGCCTCCAGGGCTGCTGCTGTAACACCTTCTGGGCAACCACCTCCCATCCAAAGACATTCCACACACCTTTAGCCCTTCCTTTTGTTTTCTTTTCTAATTTTTGACGTTTCAAGTATAGAAAACTGATTTACCTTCACAGGGTTTGCTGAAGCACAATTATTTCTGAGCTATATGAACTCCCTTACCTTTGGTCACGTTGGCAATCACAAGGCTCTTCCCTTTTTGAAGTTACTATGGTTACAGCTGAACTGGAGCTGTGGGTTGTGCTGCTCTTGTTATTGATGAAATTGGATATTTATCAGAAAGAGCAGTTTCTGTTTCTCATAAAATCAAAGGATTTTGCATTAAGAAGCGTAATGTGTAAATACAACAAGGTAATGCATTTCAAACACTCTTTATGTAAGACGGTTTATAAATGTGTTTTAAATTAAAATATGTGTCTGCTTTCTTCTTATTCACCACTGAACCAATCTGTGAGTGCTGTGACTTATTAATAGGGAAACGAGTCTATAATTCAAATTGGAAACTTTATTTTTAGACAAAGTCAATAGGAAATAAAAGTTAGATTTCTCTAATCGTATTTTCTTCCCACTTAATACTGCACTCCTAAAAGAATTTAGGCCCATGAGCTATGGAAGATATTGATAGCTCTAGTCAGAAGACTGAGGTACAATAATACCAGTACTCTATATAATGGTGTCATTTATTTTTTCTTTCCTTATTCTTTTAAAAGTAACTGCAAAGTAGCACTGGATACAGTTAGCATAGGGATTGTTGTCGTTTGTTGATATTTCAGTTATATATACTTTTTACAGGCATCTATAACAAGCCAATTTGTTTCTACATTTGTCCAAAGATACCTTTCACAAAGCAGCTCCACAGACACTTCTTATGACTTGGGTACAACTGAGATCATGTTGGGCTTAGCATGTGACAGATGTTACCTCAGCCCATGAAGTCAAGGAAGAAGTGAATCAGGCTTCTGTTGGCATAAATAAAATCTGTGAAAATCTTAGATGCCTCACTATTTCCTGCTTCCCATCACTGAATTTTTAACTGAAGTTCACAACCCTTTCTGAGTCAGCAGCTCTGGTACATGTTATTTCTGTTGGTGTCAGTTTTTTACTGCCACAAAAGGTGTTAGTGCTCCCCTCATGACCTGTCCTTCCAGCCAGTTCTTTACCCACCTCTTCTTTTCTCCTCATTTGCTTACACTGAAACAAGAGATGCTGAGTACTTTAGTGAAAAGTAGTTTGGTATTTTTATAATACATATTGTATCTAATGAATTATATGAGTCTTTGAGAAGTTACCACACAAAAACCAAGCCCTACTTACTGTTGCTCAGCAGTGCCTTCAGAAAGCCAGGGTCCAAGCTGACTGCAGTGCAGCATCTGCAAACTTGACTTAGATATCAGAGTTCTCACCCACTAGACATGTTACTGTGGTATAGGAATATTTTTAAATTACTTCCCTCAAGTTTTAAAGTTGTCTGTTTTACAAAACATGGTGTGACTTCGTTGGACATGATGACTATTCCTAGAGCATTATTCTGTCCAGAGGTAACTTAAATTAACTTTCCTCCATAGCAGAGTAGCACATCCCCTATGATGTGGCCATTCTGACCTATGCCCAGAGATTCTCATAATTAATGAAGGCAAATGTGTCATGGGGAAGTGCCTAGACAGTGGTGGTCAAAATAAGGTGAAAATGTTTCCTGGGGCTCTTAAAAGGGTGGATGTGCTAAAGATCCTGCAGATCTCTGTTCTTGTGCAGACACTATTTATAATTTTCATTAATCAGTTGGCTAATGCAACGGATGGTGTTTCTTTATTGTGCAATATTCTGCTGAAAGGAGATTGCAAACACTTTGAAAGGCATGGTTAGAATTCAGTATGATTCCTGTAATGATTTAAAACAGACAAGGATAAATGCTACACTTGAAAAAAAGAATCTTCATAGATAGCAGATAAGAAGTGAGCATTCACTTCTGAAAATGATTTTGAGTTTACAACCTATGAAAATGAGTCATAAGTACCAATACACAGAAAAAAGGAAAACAGGATTTATTAACATGTTCTACAGCATTTTTTCATTCTATTTCTTGACAGCAAGTGTCAACTACATTACTGGGATGTGGTTTTAGGCACTGTATTTCAGGAAAGATATGAGCTGATTAGAGGGCAAGAAAACATTAGTAAAGGAGGAGATTGAATGAAGTGAGTCATTTTAGGGAGGAGGTGTCTGAAATGAGTCTTTGAATAGACAAATTCTGCTGAAAGAAAATCAGAATAAATATGACAAATTTTTGTCTCTCATTAGGCTAGGAATGGAAATTGCAGATTTGAAAAGCAGGAGGGGAGATTTGGGTTAGACATGATTCAGGAATAATTGCATTTATAAATGGTATGAATACTGACGAGTGAGTTATACTCCCTTGAGTTTCATGGAACCAGCATCATTTAAGTTCTTTAAAAACAAATCAGATAAATATCTGTCAGCAGAGGTGGGGCTGAAGTTTGCTCTGCCTTGGGCCAGACAAGCAGAGGGACAGAGCAGAGACCAGGACCCTTCAGTCAGGGACAGGTAAAGAAGATCCAATAACTTCCCCTGGGAATGGGAAAACATTTGAAATGGAAGATACTTTCTGAGACTGGGTGAACTGGAGAGCTCCTCCCAGAAGAGGCAATTGATGCATTACTGTGTTGCTTGCTTTATTATTTTGCTTTCATTTGAAAAGATTAAAGTAATATTTTTGGGGTAGATTTGGGAGAGAAAGCAAGAAGAGAAAGTTGTTTACTTAGGAGGAAGGAGAGGAATGTGTAGGCTCTGTCTAATTGGCTTGGCCTGCCACACACACCCCAGCAGTACACTGACTGTGATTACTGTTTTCTTTTCCTTCTATCATTATCACAGGGACTATTAACGAGAGCCCAAACTAATTAGCTAATAAGCAAAAGCTGAAAGTGGCAAATAGTTTTAGAAAACAAGTCTGTTTTTATGCCAATGACATTAGAGAGCAGGAGACTAAACTGAGTCCGCATTTAGCACATTAAGTCAGCATTGCTAATCAGGCAAAAACCTGAATATAGATGTTGGTGAGCCAAGAAAATATCTTTTGTCAATAAAGCTTCTGCCTACACCTTTGAGCTATTCTGGGGAAAGAACTCTTTTTCTAGTTTAAATTATAACTGCAGTGGGAGTAGATGGGTGAGGTTACCAGGATGGTTAAATATAACTAGCTAATTTAAATGTAGCTATATCAGCAAATGTTCAGCTACACACATCTCCTAAATTTTCTTCTGTAGAATAACACTTCCAAAATTCTTCAGAGATAACACATCAACAGAGATCACTTTGACATAGAATCTCACAGGAGAACTGAGAATCTATTTTGGGTTTATAAACTGATTTTGAGATTACATAGATATTTAACAGCCACTTAGAAAATCTTAGCAGCAATGCTTTCAAAGTTCCAAGAAATGTCATTAAGACAAAACATAGTCAGCTGCTCTTGTATGAATTATCAGCAGTCATGTGAATGTAAAAGTATGTAATTTTTATTTCTAAAATGTCAGATGTGAACATGGCATCCCAGAGGCACTCCTAATCTTTAGAATTCCTGGGCTATAAGGACTGAGTCAATTGCACAATTATGTACTAGAATGAGCACCAGTGAAGCAGTGAGTTACCATGTAATTTTTAACCAGACAAATAATTGGGGGTCTTTACATTAAATTCTGTTTGAAGTGAGAAAGTTCTGCTTTGTCCATGCAAAGAGAAAATAATAAGAATAATAAGAATTCAAATAAGACATACACAGAACATAGACAGCCTTTTTCAGCTGGAGATTATGAAGTGCAAGATAGACCATAGGAAGGACTGTGATGCCCTCTCTGCAGGGAAGAGGGAAAAACAGAGAAGGCCTAAGTTAATATCTACAGGATTTAATTACCTGAATAGAAACCAAATGTCTAAATACTCCTGATGATGTGTGTCTAAATCATTTGCTCACCTTCAATTTAAATTCACCACACTCTACTTTTTCGATTGCACTGATGAACTGAAAATCAAATGTAGGGTATAACTCGAGGAGAAGGAAGGAACTTAAATTACTGGTATGCTGAAGGAGCCTTAGAACAGGTTGTAGGTGTCAAATATCCTGGTCTGGGTCAGAGGCTTCCTGGCTGCCGTGAGCCACATCCTTGCTGAGCACGGGCAGACCAGGGTGGGTGTTCTGCACATCCCTGAGTGAACATGTGTAACAGATGGATAAGTGTTCTTATACCCTTCTCAAAACAGGTAGACCCCTACTCATCACACACAAAATCCACAGCCAAACCCAACTCTTTTCAGTACCCTTATTCCTCTGTGGTCACAAGATCACAGTGCTTCATGCACAGTGAAACATGCTGTGACATTTTCATTTCTGTAGGATTCTCTGTGTGAGAGGGAAAGCTTCTTCCTAACTCAGCTGAAGCAGCAAAACTCATAGACTTAAAGAATATAAGGATCTTATGTTTTCCAGTTGATCCTTCTTAACTCATTGTTATCCACTTAGGCAATATATAGGACTGGGGTTCTCAAAACCAGTATTCTAAATTGCTTTATTTCTTGAACTGCCAGAGAATTATGAAAATACCAACTCACTTTGCTTTCTTTCCATACAGTGACAGTCCTTGCTATTTTCCATGAGCTGAATGTGGATGCAGATTTATACACACTCCTGTTTGGAGAGAGTGTCCTAAATGATGCTGTGGCTATCGTGCTGACACAGTAAGTTGCACCCACCTCCATGCTTTACTTGGTGACATAATTAAAGCTTTATTCACTGATGCCATCCTCACTGATCTAGTTTGTTCAAGTACAGCTACACCATTTAAAGGTTTTGTTACAAAGATGTAGTTTTGGAATTTTTCTTGGTTTGTTAACAATAGAATTCCAATAGTGTTCATAGCAACTGTATATCCAGAATGCAATTTTAGCTCATGTTCTTTAACCCAGAAAGCAGTATATTCTGTGAAATGGTAAACTTAATTTATTACGATTTCTTTCCTCATCTAAACAAGGTATCTTGAAAAAAAAAATGCTAATTGAGCATCTAGGACATAGAGCAACTGTAAAATTCAAGACAGGTTCTTTTTCTTTTTTGCAATTATTATTTTCCAAGATTAAAACCACAGAGTGGTACACAATATCTGTTTATCTACTTCTGTCTATGGAAGCTGGCAGAGCTTCAGCTGATAATATTATCTTAAATTTATATATAGCTTTTTTATTCTCAGGAATCCTCAAACAGATCACAAATGATGGGCCAAAATCACACAAGTATGTTCTGTCCTAAAAACATAGATGCTAAGTACATGATTAACGGGATCTCAAGTTTACTCCACTCTACATGTATTATATGCTTCCCAGAGCTTTGCCAGAAATACAAATAATCCTCTCAGATAATCTTAAAAGTAACAGAACTGCAAAGTCAAATTCAGTTTTCCATGATGTTTGAAGGTGTTTCACAGTAAGCCTCAATTCAGTGCCAACTTTCTCCTTAAAACATGGTTCCTTGAACAAGGATTTATCCTATCTCTCAGAATTAAAGAGTTTACAGTAGTTAAAAATGAGCTTAATATTTTGCCTGAAACCCCATGGAGTTTCAACTTATAATAATTGCTGCAAAAAAACTTGAATTTGTTTCACAATACAAAAAAAAAATAGTATTCCTATTTAATTTATCACTCTCCAGTTACCAGTCTAGTAACCTTCACCTACACTAAGCTCCTCCCAAAGTCTTCAGAGCAAGAGCAATGTTTTCAAACGCTGTCAAGTGTCTGAGCACAGCAGTCCAGGGTTAGATACAGCATGGCTGTCACATCCCTGGCCTGGGGCTGGAATGTGTCACCTGGGAGAGCTCTGGTATATCAGATAATAAAATTCACAAAAGGAAAAGTAAGCAAAGACCAGATAACTGGTAGAGAGAGCCACAGAAAAGCATTGAAGCAGCTATTAGAATTGGGAAGAAGCATGTAGGTGGCAATGTCTGAGATTTTTATCTCCCTCCCTTGGCATGGTTTAATAACAGCCAAGACATTTTCAGCTCATTTACACTCCTCATCTGTTAGTGCAAGGTTCCCATAGAGGAACAGTAAGGCTCCAAGCAGCTCAAGGGAACCCAGAGTTTTAAATCTCTCTGGTTTTCAGTCACCCTGATGCCAAAGCACACAGATCTCCCAAAGGAGCAACTCAACTGCAGAACAAATCTGAAAGGAAAAGTCCCACCAGATTCCAGTTCCATCAGTATTCCAGTACATGATTCATGAGTTTCTAAGCTCTGCTCTTCCCAGTACTCAAGTCTAGGTTATGCACCTCAGCCTATCTGCTTCTCATGTTTTCTTTGCTGTTACATAGGAGATTACAGATCTTTAGGAGAGAATATCTTGTCACCGGAAAATTGTTGTGGTTTTTTTTATATATTCACTGTGACCAATTCTTTGATTTCTACAGTCATTTGTAGAGACTGAAGAGAATACATGGCATCATCAGTTTCACATTTCGTTACTCTCTGGCTTAAATAATCAGCTTCTGCACGAATACAATACTTCTGCAACCCAATATAATCTTCCTGGAGCATTTTAAGTAAAGATATACTGTTAATATTGCCAGCTTCAGGTCATTAACACCCTACTAAACCGACCTAAGTTTAAATGAAGAAAATTGTTTTTCTGTCACTGCAAAAGAACAGCTATTTTTTTTCCTGTAATTCATACCATTCTTGTGTGCAAACACAACATGTTCATAATTACAGCAATAGATGTCTATTTAAAAAGGTGTGAGAATAATGTTTACAATTCTGGAAAAGCAAGAGTAAGTAATTTAGTACACTACATTATGATAACCAGAAAAATAGAATATGAAAATACACATTGTCTTTCATTATCTAGCAGAATAAGTAAGGTAATGTCTGCAGGAGTGACTCACTGCAGGAGAGGCAGGAAGAGAAAAGAGAGAAGGTCCTTATGGCAGGAGGTGGCAATTTGGCAAGGTGAAGGCAGCATGGCTTTCTGCCAACAAGGGCTTAGATTGATCTCTCTCCTTTCTTTCAGCTTCTCCCTCCAGTCTCTATTTTTCCTGTCCTGTTAACCATTTCGTTTAAGGACAGCAGCAGGACCAGCCACCTCTGCATTTTTCTAGGGATTTAGCAAGTCCCACGAGCTGTGTTGCTGCAAGAGTGTTTGCACACAGTGAAAATACCAACCAGGGACACCAGTTCCCTGGGCCAGTTTAACAGCTCTCCTCTGGCCATCCTGCCCCACCAAACACCTGGGTGCTTGTGGTAACTGCAAGATTTCATTTAGAGTGTGCTATTTTGAGATAATCCGTGCAGGAGGGATCACTGTGACTCAAATTGACAGCAGTGGCTGCAGGAAGGCTGACAAGCTGTTGTGCATCTGGGAGAGCTCACACATGAGGGCCTCTCTAAACAAGGGCATGGGAGATGCAACGAGGATTTCCTCATATTGAAATCACTTCCAGAGTTTCTTACAACTTTTCATTATTAGGATAAAATTCTCCTTTTAATAAAAACTGGTGAGAATTCTCACAGAAAATAAACATAAAGAATTCCAAGTATTTAAGAAAAATGATAGCAGACCCTTACAAGACAGTACTTATTAGATTATTAAATATGTTTGCTTTTACCCAGAAAAACCCATATGACTAATTATGCCACAAATACTTCCTACACATTTTGTTTTCCAGAATACTGACTGAGGAAAATCCTGATAAAAGTAGTTTCATGGTTCCTCTTAAATATTTCCAGGATGAACATATACCAACTCAGGTCATTGTACATCTTCTTCACTCAAAAAATCCCTTCATTCTAGTCTAGACATACCTTATGCAAGTTAATGTCATGCTCAAACCCTTTTTTCTTGGCAGAAGCTTGTATAGGGCTTTCTAAAATAACATAGCAAAGATAACTGATTTATTGAAAGGGTAACAAAGTTATTGAAAAACAGTATCAATGTCCAGGGGAAACAACTGAGAAGCCAGAGTTCAGCCCAGTTTGTGCTGAGCACCCTCTAAGGTTGTCTTTTCTCAGACAGTGATTCCTATAACTATCTTAGGCAGACAAGAGAATTCCTTCTGACACACTGGTGATTCTTAGGCACAGCCATTGAATTACTAATTTTAGTACAGTTTAGATATTTTCAAAATGTAAGAAACTCTTGTGATATAATGGACATCAAATGTAAAATTAATGAGAATCTTTAAACCTTTCTGGTTCTGGGTACTTGTTTACCTGGTATTGTTATTATTTCAGTGGGTTTAATTCTGTCATTATGTCACTGAACTTGAACGTAGCATACACAGGAGAGAAATGTAATCAGAGACTGAGAAACAGACATTGGACAAACATCAAATGCAGTTACAGGAATTCAGTATGTATTTCATGTGGTCATTGGCCTGGTGAGAGCCAACTGTCCATTATCAGCAAGTGTTACTTCCCTACTTTTCACGATTTCTAATTGTGGTTCCTTGAGTATTATGCTACCTTAAAATCAGCTGTTCTGCAAAGGACAAGAACAGATATTGTAACCATGCTGCTGAATAATTAAGTTGGGAGCTGGGAGTTGCAGGAATAATATTGTCTTTGAAAGTTATGATGGGTGTCTGCTTGATGCATATCTCAGTAGATGTGAAGCTCCCTTTATGATTATATTTTTCTTTTTTTCTTTTGTCATGGACTGTCTCTAATTTGGATCCTTTGCCCTTCCATTTTTGAAGCATTATTCTGTATAGTTTTTGCCACACTTTGATCCCTGAGCACATTGAATAACAAATTTTACAGAGGAAAGACATCTGAATGTTCTCACATCATTTTTCCCACAAACTGCAGTTATATTCAGAAAGTGGCCTTTAAAAGCGACATTGTGGCTTTCCATATATACTGTGTCAAAATCTTTTGTTTAATGTGTATCAATTAAGAAACAAAGCCTTTTCTCGTAGCTAATCCTTTGTTTCAGCTTCCTCCCCACCTGTAGGTAAGTGGGAGTTTGTTCAGTCTAAGAACACAGGGAATTCTGTCAGCATAAATCCCCTTCCTCATGCTGAGATTTGTTAGGCACCATTAGCAAATGGCAAATAGTATTGAGTCATCACATAAGAAAAGAAAAAGGATGCTGGTTTCTCTATAGCCCTTATATTTTTAGCCACTTTTTAAACCCTGTATTCATGCAATTCCTTAGTGTCTCTTACGATATTATCTCAGCCGCTGGAGTGAAAATGAAACTAATTTAAGTTCTATTTATTCTCGACATGTATCTGAGTGCTAAGATGTTATTCACACATCCTAGACATATCAGAACATAGAAATAGTGTAAAAAACCACTTCTATCCACAAGTGGGCCCTTATGTACACACAGCTAATAGCTTTAGTGTACCTACACATAGAACTCTTCAGCCTAGGAATTCTTTTTCAAAAGGATAAAAGCCTCACTCCTTGCCAACTAATGTACAAAGCGTGCACAGAACATTTCGAGGAAGGAAAGAGGGAAATAAAAGCAGCTGTGCCATCAAACAGGTGACAGGTAAAAAGTATCAACACATACAACATTTTCCTGTTTAAAGAAAATAGATTTCTAAGGTGGGAAGAGGTGGTGAAATGAAGATGTAAGAAAATGAGCTGGTGAAAGCAACAAATGGACATTGTGAAAGCATGGCTAGGAAAAAGAAGGAAGAAACAAAGATAAGGCTCATTGTGTAACTACAGATCATGACAGTGATACATACACCTGTAGCTAGAACTCTTTAGAGGGAAGAAAAGCTTGTTTACTCATAGGGATGCAGAGGAAAACCTGATTCTCTTTCTCTGATGCAATTTTGCAGTTTTATATTGTTTTGTTATGAATATCTATGTTGAAATCCTTAAGTAATACATCAAAATCTGCTCCTGAACTGTAGGAAACTGGCAACAGAATGGGAATTAGGACAGTCAGTTCTAAAGAGTGATAT
Organism: Hypocryptadius cinnamomeus; assembly: GCA_013400635.1. Taxonomy (NCBI): domain Eukaryota; kingdom Metazoa; phylum Chordata; class Aves; order Passeriformes; family Zosteropidae; genus Hypocryptadius; species Hypocryptadius cinnamomeus. The sequence goes on along the minus strand of VYZP01061999.1, from coordinate 57,218 downwards.
GCTGCAATCAAACAGTGAATCTGAAGTCAGAAAAGGAATGAGATTCTGCCAGAAATACAGGGGGTTACTCCCAGACCCTTTGTTTGTAGCTGTCTTTACATGGACTGGTTGGGCAGCCCTGGAGGAACTGGGGCCTGTATGAGCTCAGTTTGGGCAGTGGCAGGATTAGATGAGGGGCTGCCTTTGCAAAGCCTGACCTAGAAATCACAGCTCAAAGGGAGACCAGCACTGGAACCCAATAGGGAGAGCTGCTCCATGGTAGTGACCTGCATGCCTTTGAATCCTTGACAAATATTTTGGGATTTTAATGTCTGTGAGCCACAATTCTGGACAAATGACTAACTGGATCTCTGGATACAGGCCTTACCTCATTCCAGATACATGCTATTTGTGATTTTATTCCCACAAAGATTCCTGAGGAGGGACGTCTGTAACATTGTGGAGGAGAATAAAATAGAATCCCCTGAAAACCTGACAGCAAACAAAATGCTGGATGGAAGCTCAGCCCAATCATTTCACTTACGGGTTCCCCTTTGTCCTAGGGTGAGGCCCTAATCTAGGACACCCTTAGACAAGATGGATTTGGCTGCTATTCCAAATATTGTTGGAAAGGTTTATATAACAAGCAGCCATTCAAACAGTCAAGTAACAGAGTAATTTATATATTAATAGAGCAAGGAGTTAATTGTGCATCACATTAGTGAGTGATTTTGAAAGGTAGATGAGGAGTCCTTTTTCTCTATTATTTCTATAATAATGAAATTTTGGTTGTCCATCTGCTCTTTTTACCTTTGAGGAAGGGTTTAGTCCCAGCTTATTTTGTTGATGATAATTAGAGTTTCACGTCACTGACCATCTGGAACAGGAGATGTGAGCACTGGGAAGCTAACCAAACTTGCTATTAGCAGGAACTTTAAAAGAGCTTCTCTCCCAGAATAGAGGAAATCCCACATAAAATGTTTGTATGTTTGCTTAACAAAAATTCCTTTCTTTTCTCCTCCATGAGCTTTACTGTACACATCAGTGTTACACTTAAATCAGAGGAAAAAATGCTGTTGCATTTCTGTAATGCTTCTTAAAGCCAAAATTTCAGTATGAAAACGGGCACTCGGAAGAGAATATTTTCAGGAAGTAGTTCTCACTCCTCAATTTTTTTTCACTTTTCAGTATTTCATATCCTTTTTTCCAATATTAGTGCCATATTAAAATTTTACTTAGGATCTTGTTATTATATGCTAAAGGCCTTACTCTCTGTGCTGCTGGGTGTGTGTGGGCTGGGGTTCATTGCCCCCAGCAGCCCTCACAGAGCTGTGCTTTGCACTGCTGATAACCCTGCAGTGTTTTGGTGCAGCTGAGCAGTGCTGGCCCAGCAGCAGCCCTGTCTCCCCAGCATCCCAGTGGTAGGAGGTGGACAAAAACTTGGGAGAGGGCACAGGCAGGACAGCTGACCCAAAATGACCAAAGGGATATTCTGTACCATATGGTGTGCTCAGCAATAAAAGCTAAGAGAAAGGAGAAAAGGAAGGGGCAGATAAATGTTACTGCATTCATATTCCGGAGCAACTGCTCCACGTACATGGCCGGGCATCACCCACCAATGGGAAGCAGAGAACAAAACCTTTGTTTTCCTTTGCTTTCACACACAGCTTTTGCTTTATTAATGTGCCTTTATCTTCACTCCTGAGCATTTTCCATCTTATTCTCTTGGCCCCACCCCATCCTGCAGAGGAGGGAGTGATGGAGTGGCTGCATGGGCACCTGTCCCCCAGCCAGGGTCAGCCTGCCACAGTTCTTTAATTGGCACTGGTTTGTCTATGCAGTTTATTTGAAGAGGCAGCCCTCAGTTGCAGAGTGCTAAGCTAGAGTAGATTTCAGTGAGCAACGTTATGGAGATTGCCCTGAGGGATGTATGAAGATAGAGCTTAGCTCAAATCAGCTGGGAATGTCTGTACTTGTCAGACCCAATCAAACCAGAGTAGCTGCAGGTATCTCTGTCCACTTATACACAAACAGACAGATAAGTTTTAAGTTCAGAATTAAGAGCACTGCTTGCAGTCCTTGCAAATCACACCTAAGTGGTAATTATTTAGCTACACTTTCCCTGCAAATGACCAAACTGGCATCAAAGCTTCTTCATTTCAAAGATTTCTACTGGGAACTCTTCAGAACTGAAGTACATCATGGTACTAGTCAGCCTGGTTTGTGAGCTCTTCAGATGTTTTTTGTTGTCCAAATAACCTTTTCTAGTGAATAAGACATATTTTTCCTGAGAGCAAGATAATTACATACAGAGTGTAATTCTACTTACAGAGACAACTCCCTTTTATTTTAAAATTATAGTATTGATATTATTTCCCTTGAAGTGTTCCAAAAGAAAGCTGATTTCATCCTCTCTGGATGTAAGAATCTATCTGGCTCTTGCAATAAATTAACATACATATGTCTCCTGGCAGAGAAGATAGAGGAGGAGTGTGTCTCAGAAAGGTGAGGGAGTCCTTTCTGCCATTTCATTTGCAAGGTAGCCACCAATTCCTATTCACTGTCCCAATCCTTCCCAAAAATACAGTACTGGAGAGCACAGCTGTCTCAGAGAGGCAGGGAGTTTGTCGCTACAGGATACTGCATAAAAATGCTGTTATTCCTTGGAGATCAGGTTATGATTACATGAACAAAGAACCCATTGCTATTGTGGGAGAATGGACTATTTCCAGTGGCTACCCAGGAACACTAGGAAAGACTGATGTCTCTTGTGATCCCTCTGTGAACCACTCCAAAACCTCTGTGCTACACTTCAATTTGAATTTCATCATTCTGACCTGCTCTAAGCATTTATATATTTTTTACCAAAAATATCAGGCAAACTGCTTCCTCCTGCAAGCCTGGATCTTTTGAGGCTCAAATCCTTAAGCTTCTGAGGCTGTTAGAACTAAGACAACTCTTCATTAAATTCTTTTGCGTGTGCACATATGCAAATATATATATATATACACACACATACACACATATGTGCATGGAGAACTGTCCATAAAGCACATTAAAATAATGCAAATGTTATCAAACACTCACTAGTTACATAACGCCCAAAAATTTTCATATCTTACAAAGGAAGAATTGAGAGGTACCTTTTGTAAACATTTTAATTAAATGTAATTTTTAAGTTTATTTTTTCATACACAGAAACCCCCCGCTCTCCATACCCAAGACATCATTTCAGTGTGCATGTTTCACCTTTTGGAGTAGAAACTTTAATGGTTTCAGGATATACTTCTGTCACTTGAGCAAAGAGAATAATTGATAAAGGTAGCATCAGCTGCCTTCCTTCAGTGCCAGGCACAGCAGGGGTGACTGCAAACCTCTAGCTACTGCACTTCACAGCTACTTAAATGATGAGACTCAGCAAATTTCTATTCTTGGGATTTATTCCAAGGGTTACAGAACTCAACTCTCTCCTTGTTTCCACTTTCTTTTATATTGGTCTCAGTCTTTCTCTCCCTTGTCTTTCCAGAAGACAGTGGTCACCATCTCCATCTCACTCTGCCCACTGCCCTGAACTGCATGACCAGCTCCACCACTTCTGTGGCACTCACCAGTCCCTAGGTCACCCACCTGAGATAAAAAGAAATTATTTCTAGATATTATTATTTCTAGGACTGTAAACTCCAACCTCCTTCATACCCTAAAGTCGAGAGAGACCCTGATTTCATTCCTGGTGCAAGCACCTCTTCACTATCCTTCTTACTACGTTGTGACAAACAGAGGAGGTAATGAGGACAAGAGGGGTGGTGTGACAGTCACAGCACTGGGGAGAGCAGCTGGCTGAGTCTGGGAACCAGCAGTTGCAGGGAAAAAAGCCACATATTTAAGTTTTAGGTGGTACGTGCCTAAAAAAATGATGTCTTGGAAGATTTTTAGTTGTTGAGGTTTATCAGATCTCCACTGAGATTCGTCAACTAAACATTTCGGAAGCCTTTAAAAATTTGCATAATTTTGTCACATTTTCACAAGGGTGAAAGATATGTAGGAAACAGATGGATAATTTCCTCTTTCCTCCCCTTGGAAATGGCAAGTCTGAATTTCAAAGTGGTACAGTGAGAAAGCTTTGCAATTATGTGGTTGTAAGGTTTCTGTCCAAGAGGTAGTCTCTGTATAATGACTCTGCAGAACACCAATCTAAAGAGGGAGGGGGAAATAAAAGAAGAGAGAGAGAATCTTCATGGAAATTGCAAATACAACATGGCAATGTAATCTCAATGGTGACATTTTGGCAAAGTCACAAGCTGTGACAGAGACAGAAAATACTCAGGGCAGCAATTGTGCAAGTGGCCCTGAGAGAGCTCAGTGTGACAGAGCTGGTTCATGTCTACTGTGTTCAGGGCAATGGGACTTATGAACATTCCCTGTGAAGACCATAGTACCAAGGAAAGACATCCATTCTTTTTATCAGTTTGCTCTTAATGCATTTGGAATGTTGATATTCCCTAAATAATTGCTAATTATAATGATCTACATATTCTGAATGTGATGTGCATATGTGTATGTTATTTGGATTTCTAATGAAATTTCAGCACACTTTTGGGGAGACATAGTGATGCTAGAATTTGGACTTTGAAAAGGAAAGTTTAAATATTATTAAAACTTTGAAAAAAGTAGTATCCCAACAATACATTGAATAAACCGATATTCACATTTTTCCCTCAGTAATTTCTCCATTGCAAAATCTCACAAAAGTGATATCGTTTTTAGACTTTAAAGCATTTTAATTTTGTATCCCCATTCAATGAAAGTTTACTTTATTTTCACTTAAAAGAAATCAAACTGTTTTTCTTTCCACATTGTTCTACTGATCTGTAGCAAGCACAGCCAGAAGTGTTAGTGAGAGAAATGAGAATAATGGAGTGCCTAGCAGGCTGCTGTTCCTGCCTCAGACAGACTGGGAGAAGGTTACAGCTAGATGAAAATATTCCTGAAGAAATATATCAGCCTCCTGAACCATTTAACAGTGTACATCTTCTTTATTACAGTGTTTTTATTCCTAGAGAGTAAGGTGAAAGGTATTTCTAAACTCTGATTATAGGATGTTCACAGTTTTACATTTTATTTCTAGCATTAGCAGGACTTAGTCCATAGCTTGGAGAGTGTTTTCATTGAGCATTGTTAGAATGAAGTGAATGCAAAAGTTTCTGAGGCAAGACTCCTATGTTCTAGTAATTATGAGGGTAATGAAGCTAGGCAGAATAATTTTCCTCTTATTAATAGCTGTGTTTAAGCCTCATAGAACTTCCTGTCTAGGGAAAGTATTTATTTTTAAACTAAGTGGTGGAAATTAATGTGTTATACTACATGTTTATCCATAAATCAATGGAGTCTTTACAAAGCCACAAAGAAAAATTATCTGTGTGGCTGCCTGTCATTTCTGTGAGGTTTTTCACAGTACATTGGATAGGCCAATAGCATATACCTTAATTTTAACAAAGGAAGATGTTCCTTAACTCTTTCAGTCTTAGCACTGAGGAAGAATTCACAATCAGCTGGCAGCTGTGCATCCAAAAGCCTTGCATGTGTACTTACAAATAATTCATTCTTATCGAAGCAAAACCTCTCATCCAGTGTGTTTGGTATTAGGTCGCTTTGATCAAGTGATTTATATTTAGGAAATTGGGATGGGTAGGATTTTATTATCCAGATTATTTTCAAGATTCCCATTAACTTTTAGATTTCCTTCAAGTACCATGTTTAAGTAGCAAGGCTTAAAGGTGAGTTATCATTCAAAATTCCTGTACAAAGGATAAAGAAATACAGACTTCCAATTATTTTGAGTAAAATATCCCCAAAGATGGAAGTCAGAGAAACAGAATGAGTGTTTGACTGTATATTTGTGTGTGTTTTCTTGTTTTCTCTTCTTGCTGTAATCCTTAAGGATAAAAAGAACGTTTTGCTGTTTTGATTGCCTTAGAATTTGGGACTGAAATTCTTCCATATCAACTTCCCTGCCTAAGTGATGATTCCCTCTTTGTTTAATTTTACCACGAGTGAAGTTCAGTAATCCTCAGGACTGCCAGGAGCTATTGGCAGGTGCCGTAATCTGACTTCACGCTCGAGCGAACCAATTCCCACAAGGTTCAGCAGCCCCGAGCTGCTGAAATGAGCCCCCCAGGCTGTGGAGAGCCAGCTACAGTTTCAAAGGGCTCCGGGCAGAGCAGCCTTGGCAGTTCCAAGGCAAGGAGAAAAGGTACAAGACGGATGCAAAGCCACCTCTCATCCCGTCTGCCGCCCTGCCCAGGTCCCGCTCCCTGTCGCACTGCACAGGCTGCCCTCAACACCTCTGCTCGTGCTCTGAGCTGCTGCTCTTCAGTCAGCACCTTCTCAGAAATTCTATCTTTAAATATTTTTTCCCAAAAGAGACTTACATGGACTATTTACCTTCCCAGCACAGTGGGTTACTCCAGTGGGTGACTATTAGTACGTGTACTGGGACGTGTTGGATTATGCTTTCTTTGTAGAGCACTGTCCAGTAATTTTGTTTTAATGTACTAACATTAAAGGTCTAACAGGTTAAAGAACTTCAGGCTATAGAGTGATATGGTAGTAAACAATAGGTAGTATTGCAATTCTAAGATTTCTACCGTGGCTGGGATTTTTCTTTTTACAAACTGTAAAAAATGAAATGTCAGCATATTAGCAGAAAGGTAGAGGAGAGCTTGAGACCCACCTTTGTCCTACAGGAATATTACTGCCATTCTCTATGCAAGGCTGACCAGCTTTTCTAGCAAGTGAAGTGCCTTTCCCTAAGGTGAAATTTCATTCTGTTTATTTGCTATATTTGGATCAGGAACAGAGACTTACAATTCAGAATATCCCTAAATCCCCATCCTCAGCTCCAGTATATCAAGAAAAAACATGTAACATGTTTTGTTTCTGACGTTATTACTGCCAACACTAGATCATACAATTCACATCTGGATTTATTTTAGACTTTCTCATAACAACAGCTGCATTTCTTGTCTTCAGTTGGATACATTTTTAAAAATTAAAATTGCCATGGCAACAGCTGCAACCATTTATTATAAAGCAATAGAAGTGGAACTAATATTTGTGAGAGGAGCTTTGTTATCACGCAGGATAGCATTTCATTCAGACAATGCCTGAGTCATTTTTCCCTAGCTATTCCATTTTTTAGAAGAAAAATATAGAAAATATTTTCAATAATGAATTGTAGGTGGGATTGAACAGCTCAGGAGATTAAAAAGATTTTCTTCTTTAGATTACTGGCTCATCTCAAATCCAGATTAGCAAGAGGCAAAAATTATCAGCAGTTTGGTGGGCACATGGAAAAATCGATAGGGCTATGGAGCTCTGAAAATCCCATTCCCACAGCAGCTATGTTCTCAACTGCAGCACAGAAACTTACAACTGAGAACACAGGGTGTGTCTTCACTGGGGGAAAAAATGATGTGAGCCATCCTTGAGGAGTGCTAATGATGAATGCAAAGGGAAACTCCACAGGCAGCTTGCAGTGCTAACACAGAGCAGTTCCAAGTGAGCTGTCCTGCCCTTCACATCCCTTGCACTGTGTCACCTGAGAGAAGGGAACTGTTTTCCTGAGTAAAATGTGGCTGAAGAGGAATGTTTGGCACAACCTCAAGGTTAGGTTGTTCCAAGTCAGGACTGGGGTGGGGACATCTAATTTGTGGTCTGGGCACATTAGAAATCATGTGGGCCATTTTGTTTGTATCTATTGACAATATTTCTTGGAGCATTAATTTTTTTTTTAATCTCTCTAAGAATCTGGGTAGAAGATAGACAAATTTTACTCCAGATATTAAAAAGCTACATGAACTGTAGATTTTTCTCATTTAACCCCCTTCTGACTATGAAAGAATCTGTTTTGCATTCACTGGCTATACAAGGATATATACCACATACCAAAGACCACATTTCTTCCTATTTATTACACATTAGAGAGTCTTATGCAGAGTGAGGGAGCACACTGAAATAGAAAAAACTTTAGACATGCTTTCCTTATCCTTCCACTCTAATTTTTGTGGTTGGTTCTTTGTTTCTACTTTCTTAGCACTATGTGCATCTTCCCAGTTGCTGAAGCCACTGAAAGCTCCCTAACTGGGAGGGTAGACTTCAAACTGCTCTAGACAGACACAGGCCTTTCCTCTTCATGCAAGGTTTAAAAAGAATGGAAATTAAACAGTGAGTTGGATTACAGTTCTGATAGGCAAATGAGAAAGGATCATATTTGCAGGCACAGAAATGTGTAAATTATGTGCCTTTGGATATGATCACCTCATAAGTAAGGACAGTCAGAGAGATAACACAGAATGCAGCACATGTTGTCACAGACAGCCCACTATCAGCCATCTGTTTTCTGCTGATGTGCTTCATTCCTCTCAAAGATATGGGACAGGAAAGAGTTGTCACTGTGACTGTGATATTTCCAAATAGATTTATGAAAATTAGGCATTTAGAAGCAATAGCAGTCATTTGAGAATGAAATATTCCTATGCCAAGCCTCAGAGATATGTGAACAAATTTTACTGTTAAAGCCTGAATTTTCTTTTACGTAGATTTTAAGCCCGTGTTGCTGTTCATCAGGATTTCTTTCTGTCAAAGATAAAACCAGGTTAGAACAAGGTAATGAGAAGCTAAGATATTTGTACAGATGACAGTGCACACCATTTCTCAGGTGCACTGGAGCAGAGAACCTCCACACCAGACCAGAGATGATGTTAGACTTGAAATTGCTCTGCCTGCAGGCCCATTAGGTCCTTAATCATTGTCACAACTATCATCTCACATCTCCTTTCTAGTGTCAAAGTGACTGCAGCCCTGCAGGGAGCAAGCTCTGAGCAGGCTCAGAAGGATGCAGGGTGCCCAGCACCTCTGGCAGCAGGGACTGGCAAAGTTGTCCCTGGGCACCAGGGAAGCTGAGTTCAGCCCCTTCCAGCTGGGTGAGATACCAGGTCCTTTTGTGGCCCAGGTGGTGGAATTTGAGGGCAAGAATGGGATACCAGGACAGATGGCTTCCAAGGTTCCCATAGGAGGTAGGGCAGACTTCCTAAGGATAATGGGTTGGGAGACAGAGAAGAAGGAGGGAGGATGACAGATTTTCTGCAGTCCCTGATGTTTGGGGCTAGATGACAACTAAGATCTGCATTAGGGAAAATCTACCAGGAACAGCACAAACTATTTGTTGTTTTCTCTGACAAGCTGCTGCTGCTGTGTGTCAGCTCAGGCTTGGACACAAGAAAACTGAAAATAGCTACCAGTGTAAAAGCAATAAAAGCTCATGTACAACAACAGTAAGTGTTAGCTTGGTTTAAAGTAATCAAGATAAAATGTCCTCTAGTATTTCTGAAATTCTAGAAAAGCCTACAAATGAGCAAAGTAAGGTCAGAAAACAGAGGAAGAAAATAAGCCATGGCACAGAGAAAAAGAAACAGTGTAAGCCCAGATAGAAAATAGTTTCTATAAATGACTGCTAGACCTTTTTCTAGAATTAAAAACAATAACAGGAGTACTAATACTAGCAGTGATGAAACCAGGCTATAAGTGGAATAAAAAACATGATCTGCTGTACTGCCAAGAATAAAATTTTGGGTATCCATAATGAAGGTTCAAACGCTGGCCACTTGGGCAGTAACTCAACTACTAGTCTTTTTTTTCCCCTTCCTTTTCTTTTTTAGCTGTTATATAAAGCTCTATATAAGTAGAATTATATCTATCTGTCTGCAAAGTCTCTGTTTCAGGAACCTTAAATATCTAAGAATTTGCCAATATTGTCAGGAGTAAATTCCATGGAGACAGATTTGTTTATACAGAGAGATGTACAAAAGACTCCTCTGTGTTCTTTCAATGTACTGATCACTGTTTTAACACATCTGAAAAATGCATTTTTTTTGCTGTTTGAAATTTTTATCTAGAAGATCTCTGTATATTTGTTTCAAAACTGTTAAAAATGGCTGCCTCTGCTAGTCCTTAAACCTTCCTGCTCTGGTGTGTCTTTGCTTTGCCTTAACTGCTTGCAAACCTTCTCTGCTTCATACGTGCTTTTATTGCCTTGGCACGGTCACATCCCAAACTTCCCCAGTTGTTTTTACCTTTATAATTCATCTGCCTGTTCCTCCTGTGGGAGGAGACCTTTTGTGAGGAAGCCTAAGCAGGCTCTACCAGCTTGCCAAGAGAAGGTGTGGATGTCTGGTGCCATGCATGGACTTTCACATCTGGCTTCTAGTTTAAACACATATTGGGGGTAAATTACAGCTCTCATGTTTTGGTTTCCTTCCAACACTTCTAGGAAAAGTATATAGCCAAAAAATTGTGTGGAACAGAAACTGTTTGATTCCATCCCCTTCTCTGAAAGATCCAAGTTTTCTAACGTGCTGTAGTGACCTACCTTTTTCTGTATAATTATAATTTCAGGAAAAATAACCTTCTTTCCCTCTTAAAAACAACCTTGAACTCTAGAATACATTTTTTCTGGCCTGTTTTATTTTTCTTAATTAGCAGCTGATGAAATCACCATGTAGTTCTATAATTATTTATCACCTGAGGGAGATCCCAGTTTATTCAATGAAGGTATTTTAGGGAGCATCTGACCTTCCTGTATTTTCAGGTATTTTTTTCTTTTCTCACATTGTTCCTGATTCTCTTCTGTGCAGTGTTACATGGCACGTGATGAAGGGCAAGGAGGAAGAAGGGCACTTGGCTGAAGGAAGCCCTGTGGCTTAGCAAGTGGAAAGAAATGTTCCTCTCCAAAGCTGTTTATTTTCATGTTGGTCAAATAGACAGGACAAAGACAGGAATAAACCAGTCTGTTTGCTGGTTATTTCTAATAACTGACTCCACATAATTCTATTAGAAATTTTCTGCTGTTTGCACACACTTTGCTTCTGATGCTTGAATGTATTTTCTTCAGTATAATGCATTTTTCTAAAATTCATCCAATACAGGTGTTGCTTCAATTTGGCTTATATCAAATCAAATATTTATATCTTTATATCTTTAAATCTTTATTTCAAATCTTTATGCTGTTCTGCTAATTAGGGCTGATTAGCATCTCTTTATTTGATGCTGCCACATTAGCCCTCTGCACATCAAGTTTGGACAGAAACAAAAGTAGGGTACAAGATTTAACCTCAACAACAGCTTTTTCCTCAAAAAAAACTTTCATGAATTACTGGAAAATCTTTGCTGCAATGCTAAGTGCTTTCTATTTTATTTCTTTTTTCCAAGGAAAATGCATTGTGCTATATTCACAGGCTGGGAAAACTAACAGGAAGAAAGATCTTATGAATAAATGAAGATGTAAAAAGTAATCAATTAAGATGTAACTGGAAATGTGACTGGATGCTTTCTATTACAAAAGCCCTTCTGTAATGCAGACCTTTAGTACTGGATCCCTATAAAATATGTAGAATAGGAGTGTTTGTCATGCTGAGCTTTCATCCTAAAGTGATCTCAGCAGATGAGAGGAGGGAAGTGGAATGCTTAGCGTGGTACAGCTGACACAAACTGTTAATCCTTCTATCTGCTTCAAGAAAAACTACCACCCTAACTTGCAATATATTGTATAAATAAATATTGCCTGTATTTCCTTTTTTGAAAGCTGTGAAAGCACTTGAGCCTGTCCAATGTTGTTGGCTCAAGGAAACACAGAAAAACTGGAAATAAAAAGAGATCTGTTAAATAGCTGTCTAATACAGAAAGTGCTGGCTAATCCTTATGAACCCAGCCAGGAGGTGAAGTTTTATTCCTGACTCCAGCCAGAAGGAGAGGCAGAGGTTACCAAGCTCACACACAGACAGGTAGCAGGGACTGGGACAGGTGTCTGTGAGATACATTTATTGAGCATTCAGTGAGGAGCCAACAAAAATCTCTCACTCCTATCCCTGCACTCTTTCTCATTCTGGCTGGCAGATAAAGCAGGCCTTTGCCATTAAATCTGTTCATTTGTCAGTTTGAAATTTAGTATCAAACCCACACTGCTTATTAATGAGCTGCAATCATCCCCTTTGTACAGAGAGCAAAGAGAGCAGATAGCAGAGAGGGCAAGTCATGCCAGCAGGCATCTTGAATTGCTCTCCAAGGAAAAGGAAGAAGAGTAGAGGCACTATAATTTTAATTATGGTTCTCTCCAGTGTTAAACTTTGCAATTTTGTTTTTAGGTCAAATAATTGGTTTGGCAGGAAATAGTGGAATAAACAGGATAAAATCCTGTTCTGTTAAATTGCATCTTATATAGAAAATCTCAGGTAAATTACTGTTTTGGATGCTTGAAAGGATTAAAAGATAGTGCTAAAAAGAAACATATCCAGAAAAATAAATAGCTCCAGTAGAGAATAATGTGAAATGAAAAATAGAAGTAGATATTCTTTGAGCTGCAGGGAAACAGTAGTTCTAGAAAGATTTAGGCCAGAAACCACAGTAGTATAATGAGCATATGTCATGTTATGGTGCTTTTAAAAAATCATGGGGGGCACACTGAGTAGAAAAACTTTTCAGTGAGAATGAGTCACTTCATATTTGTTCCTGAAATAACTACATTAAGAACAGGGTGCTTTCTTCTAGTTTTCTTCATCCCTGAAATCTGTTGGTAGATTGGAAGGCAAACTGTAACCCTAACCAGTCTTAATAAAGCCAACTTTTCTTGCCCTAAGATTAACATACTTTCAAAACACCATTTACTGACTATGGCTTACATTTGACTAATAAATTCTCACTCCATGTCAAGACCGTTTTTTTTACTGAGCATCCCTATCATGGTCAGAGCCCATCATTTTAACAGAACCATTTTCCTTGATTTTAGGACCTCTGAATTCACCACTCAATGCAGGTCAGAGCAACAGTGGCACAAAAGATCATTTCCTGATTTATAATTCACTAAGCAAAACAGAGCAGCAGCTGCAGTCTTTGTACTTGGCTGGGACAAACATCAAAGAACATCAAGACACACCTACAAGTTTCTAGGCGAGAGAAACAAAGAATTATAACTAATCCTCTGGTCTAAGAGAGCCACAGTTGAAAAAGGACGGAAAATTTAGATAGCAACATGTTGCTGATCACCAGTTCCTCTGCTGCCAGTGTTTTGTGTCCTTGTGTCAACAGCACCTTCCACTAAAAATCATCTCACTGATTTGGTGGTGGTGCTAATCAGCATAACTGGAGATGACAGATTTTAGTGCTTAGTTACTTCTGTTGCAGTACATGAGCATTCCCCCCTCATATTTGTGGTGCTCCACCATATGCCTGGAGAATCCTTGTGCCATGTCTGCAGACTGAAAGTTTGAGAACTGTTTTCACATCTTCATGTTATTTCAATGCATCTGTTTAGAAAATCCTTTCTACAGAACTTCAGCCCTAAGCCTTATTTCCAAATGAAAAACATCAGACTGCAAGGATCACATTCTTTATATCCAAAAGCTTAAAATATTCACAACTTGTCAAAAATTCTAAAATTTCAATTCTTAAAATACCAATCATTTTCCAGCAATCCAAGGCATGTTCTGGAATCCAAAGCCAAGCTCAGCACATTTTCTTTGACAAGGATCATAAAAGTACTCAAAACAGCACTCAAAGCAACAGAACACAAAGATGTAAAATGTTTCTCAATTAGTTTGTGAGGCTTAGAGCTATTTTCTATCTGTTCAGTATAACATTTCAACGAGAAAAAGGACATACATACATGGGCTTTCTGGTGCTCTGGGTAATAACTGACTGCTGGCAGATAACAACTCTGAGACACTCAAAGAATTATTTAGTGCACAGCTCCTTTGCTTTGGTGGCTTCCTTTCCCATCCCAAAATACTTGTGGTGGCTGCACTCAGGGGTGGGAAACAGGAGCAGCAGTTTCTTTCTGTGGAACAACATTCATTCTGTCCACAAGTTTCCTATCGCTGAGCTCTTGCCACAGCTCCAGCCCTGGTTGTGAAGGGTTACACCAAGAAGGAAAATGCTCAGTGGTTTGTGACAAAATTGCTGCTGCATGTGTGGTACCTGCTGTGATTTGTGTCACCCATTTGAGCCTCAGCCATAAAGCTGCACTTTTTATCAAGGATATTTGCGAATATGTAACTGCTCTGAGGACATATGGCCAATAAATAATTCAAAGTTATCTATCTTCCCTGCAGTTTTCTTATCCACCTACCACCTTTTAATGTTTTGTTGGCCTGGAAACAATATTGTTTATGGCACTTCTAGTATAAAAGTGTTGCTGACTGGCAGTAGCCTATTTCCAGTGTGATACCTTGAAAACAAATTGGTTCTCCCCACTCTCCATCTGCTTTGCTCTCATCTGCCATTAGCCCAGAGAAGTCTTGTTTTGCATTTTGAGTGCCTAAAACTGTTCATTTGCAATTATTGATTCCAAAATTGTTACAATGTGATTGAATTTGTTGTTCCTTTTCCTCTCCCTGTCCCCCACCCCTTTGTTTTCTTTTCAGCTCCATATCCATTTACAGTCCTAAGGAGAATCCTAATGCTTTTGATGCTGCTGCATTCTTCCAGTCAGTGGGAAATTTTCTGGGGATCTTTGCTGGATCATTTGCCATGGGATCCTCTTATGCTGTTGTCACAGCTTTAATATCCTTTATGGTTTGTTTTCAGGGAGAAAATCTATATATGTTGGAAAAAATATGCAATATCTGAGAGTGACTGTCTTTAGTTTGAGTCTGAAGCTTTTCACTCTAGGCTCAAGTGATTGTAAACAAACAGATAAATCATAAATTGACAGGAAATGTCATTTGTCAGAATCTACAAATTTCTTTTTTTACATTTATCATTAGGCAGGACTCTGGCCTTTATCACCCTATTTGCAAATAATTGTATTTTAAGGAAAGTGTTTTGAAGTATATTGAGGCTCAAACATGAATTTATTAAGAACAGCAACTAATTTATGAACTCCAGGCTAGCAGCAATTATACAAAAATACAAGGGAAACACTGCACCGTGTCAGTGTGACCAACAAACCCATCAGTTTAACTAAGGTGGAAATTAAAGGTCTTTCTGTTGTCCTGCATTTTTTCTTGTGTTTTGCAGTTCATATAAAATGCTACTGTAGAAAGATCAGTGATTTTGATCTTTCTTGCATTCACACAAATGTAAACAAATGCCAGTTTGTCTATAAAACTGGACAAAATTACTTCCTTTTCCTTTTTCTAGGAAGAAGAATATCAAATGCAACCAACTAGGTATTAATTGAAACTCCACAAAAGTACTTAAAATAGCTGACTTTAAAATCTGTTCTGGATTTTCCTCCTTGAGATAAGTTAGAAGCTGTGCAGTTCTTCCAAATTCAACATGTGTAGATGAGTACAGTGGGGGAGCTTTCTTTCTTTCATCCTTTCTCAGACTGGGGGTAATTTTAGCTTACAAAACAGTTGGGTTTTTATTTTTCCTTAGTAATCTTTTAGCACTTGACAAAATTCACAAAGCTGTGTGAGTTTCCTATGTTGGAGACAGGTCTGTTTTTCCTCCTATCCTGGAGTGCCTTCTTATCAGCAGAAGCCGCTGGGCTTACAGGTAAGTATTGCATTTAATGAAATAAAAGCAATTTTGTAATATGCCTCTAGTGTGGGTAAAATGCATGGCTTATTTTAGGCATGACATCATATATAAAGCTCCTAAAAGCCTGTTGCTATATTGGAGATTGTTTCATCTTTAAGAACAATTTTGTAGTGACATTGAATAGTTCTTGCAGACAAAGACATAATATATCAGGCTCAAGTCCTCAGTCTTTCTTCCCTGCATTATCCCTTCCCTATTAATGTCCTTCTGTTAATCCCCCTATTTTCTGGCCAGCTGTGGGACCAAAGAGAACAGTAAGTGCAAGGAAGGAAGTAGGCAGTGCCTTGTGATTACCAGACTCTGTGCTCCTCTGCACACACTCCATATCCTGGGCCCTTCTCGTTTTTCTCAATTATCAATAATTGAGACCAATTATCAATAGCAAACCAAGAACAGGGCCAGTGGGATGCATCCACCTTTATACTTACAAAAAAACACTCATCTTGTTCAGTGCACCTACATGTACATTTTGGCACAGCCATGTCCCAGTGACAGGTAGAAAGATGTGTGATCCGATTGTTTTTTCATTATTGCTAGGAAAAAAATTGTACAATCACAGTCAATTATGTACCCAGGGCCTCCATTAAGGTGTACATAGAAGTTTAGGCAAAATTTCTAAATGGATATAGTTTACCTCCACAGCAATCTATTGTATAGTGTGATTCAAAAGAACAAAGTTTCTATGACCTTGATTGTTTTAATGCTCTTGAGGTTGTCACCTCTGAAATCCAGCACTCTAATTAATGTCAGGGAAAATCAGGAGAAGAAAAATGCTTAATGGAATGGTAATGCAGCCCATGCTGGTTTGTTTGCAAAATTGTTCAAAGCCTTTTGAAGGCAACAGTTATATTTTTACTGAGTTCTCTGGAGTCAGCATGTTACTTTTTTAATATCAGCCACACAATCAAACTATTTCTGAATGGGCATTAATATCTACATCTTTGTCTTACTAATTATACAGCTTTGCATCCTGTTTACTGCCAAATTCTTCAGGCCAATGAATAAAAACAGTGGTACATGAACTGAACAAAAGGGTGGTATTTCATTACATCAAGAAAATCAGATACCAGGTGGAATGAAAGTCCATTTGTCTCTTAACAGCTCTGTACTGGTTTGGGCAAGGGTAGCATTAATTTTCTTCACAGTAGCTAATGTGGTGCTGGAAAGAGCCCTGGTAATTCAGAGATATTTCAGGTTGAGAAGCACTTAGACAGAGCCAAGGGGTTTTGTGCTCCTCAGCCCACCAGCAAAGGGGCTGAGGGTGCCAGGACAGCTGACCCCAGCTGAGCCATTCCAGAGCAAGAGAAGCTGGGGGAAGAAGGTTTCTCACTCTTACCCTTGCCTCATTCTCTCCCCCATCCCACCAAGGAGGAGGGAGAGAGGGAGTGAGCAGCTGTGAGAGTCTGAGCTGCTGCCTGGGGTTAGACTCAACAAGCTCTTAAAAATGTGGCATGAATACTGCAGAAAATGCAAGCAAAGGAGGAGGATTGTTGATCACTTTCCTGCTACTGGAGGTACTGAATTCCTAAACCAGTGACTTCCAAGTAAGGACTGTTTTCAAATGCATTCCTCACAGAGGACAAGAATGCTATGTTTCAGCAACTGAACAATTGATTATACATTGCACACAAAAAGTAGATTTGTAAAGGAAACACTCATATCTTTCAGAGCCTCAGGTGCTGCACCAAAGGTAATTTCCATTTCTCAGGCATAGGAACAGACTGTATGTCCAGACAAAAATAATTGGCATATGTCTTTTTTGCATGCTGCAAACGTGATGATGGACAGCAGAGTCTCTCCTGGTAGTTACCCTGAAGAGTGTTTCATTGCTCTTTTCTGCTGTAATATATAAAATATCTGAAATAAAAGACTTAATTATTGAACACCACAGATGGTGGTGGTAGCCATGGTAAGGAATTTTAAATGGACAGAGGCAGGGACAGAGGAAGAGAGTGGAACTATAGTGAAGTTTCGATTTAAGGAAAAAATAGAAAATGGTTTGGAATTTTAACTTAATTCTTGTCAAAAAAGGAACTGATGGAGGAAAGACAATTAATTCACCAACACGTATAGTCTAATATCAAGTGGTTTTAGGTCTGTCACTAGCATTTTTTCATGGGTATTTTTTCATGGGTTCTGAGTTTCAATGTGGAAATTGTTTAATTACTGTTGTGAGAAGGCAAAGTTTAATCTTGAAACTTTTATTAGTTAAATCTTTGTCGCTTAATTTCTGTAAAAGGCTTTTGTCAGAAGCTGTTATTACAGGAAAAAAAATCATGGAGCCTTTCTTGTGGCTTCAGAAGTTTAAAGCTGTGCTTTATAAATGCATTTACTTTATCAGTACTGTGCTGACATTACCCTTTAGTGGTATGGCTTAACCAGTTTTGATATTGCTTGTCTTCTCTCAGTTTCCTCTGAAATAGTTCTAACTCTCCTCCTTTCAAAATACTATTTTAAACTCCAAGTCCAGCAGCAGAAATTCTCCGTTGGTTTTCACCAGACTTTGGTTCAGATTTGTCACCCCCATGCTAAGGAAATGTGTGCAAAATGCAGTTGTGTGCAGTGCCCACACAGGTGGGCACACACAAAGCACCTGCTGCAGGAGGCAGGGGGAGCCCAGCAAAAATGCAGTCGTGCTTCAGGACACACTCAGCTCTTATCCACACTTTAATTTCCAGTCTTTTCTGGCTTTCTTGCTTTGCCCTTTGTCTCAGTGCGTGCAGGTTCTGGTGTTACAGTCCTGTGCCTGTCCTCACAAGCAGCTGCGAGACTGCAGAGCCTCACCCCAGCAATGGCACAGCTGCACCACTGCATTCAATGCACCACACTCCCAGTGCCAACATGCTTCAAAAATTAACTGCTTCCATTAGACATTTATGCCTATATTCATCTTCATTTGCCTTGGACATTGTGTTTTCTCTGTTCATTCCTTCTAAATGAACTTCAAAGGATTAACACTAGGCTAGTACTTCTGTATAGCTACTACTGTAGCTATTAAGTAATGTAATTGCAAAATAATTTTATTCTTATAGTGCTTTCCACAGCAGTCCTTCAATCATTCTGAGCTTTTTGAAGTATTTCATAATTTAGAAATAATGGGCTATACTGGTTTTTTAGTGGGTAGACGGTAGGGCTCACTTGTTTAGCTTGCAGATTTCTAAAATAAAATTTAAATGGAGAGCAGTACAGGTCAATATTTTAGAAAATATTTCATTCCTCTGCTTCAAGATATCCCATGATATATAACACACAATATATGGGCCTGACCCTGGTTGAAAAATGGATGTGATCGAACCAGCAAATCAAAATAAAAATCTGGGATGACTACACAATTATTGTTATACTGGGAACTGGAAATTATAAATTAATGTTATGGTTATTAATCTTATAGCTATATCATCAAGCTGTGACACATGCATGATAAATTGATTCTTATACAGTAGAATCTAATTTGTGCATTTTCTCATTTGCCCTGGAGTATATCATTGTTGACTACTGAGCAAAGCTGTAATAGCAGAATACTAGAGTAAGGTCAGTGTTAATAGAGATGTTTTCATTTGCAAAGTTCATTACATAGTATTTACTAGTAGGCTATGAAAAAAAATCAAAAATATTTTAAATTAAACACTTGTTGAAATAAATTAAGAAAGTACATCATGCATTTATTAATTGCTTGTTATCTTGTTTTACAATGAACAACATTTTCTAAATTTTGAATGATCACTCAGTCTGAAAAAGGTTCCATGATGTACATGGGCTTTTAATGGTCATCTCACTTGGACCTTCTCTATCTACAGCTGTTTGAAGTGACCAGATACTCATATAAAAAGAGATTAATTTACCTGCAGAAATACACTCAAGCATATGTATGGGAATTGACTGGTATGTATGTGTTCATTTGATGCATACTTCAAAGTCACACAGTGACTTTGTAAAGTCACAGTGTAAAGGCATCAAAATTGCAGCCAAGCTCCTCTGATTTTTACACAGTAAAGACCTGCATTATGAAGACAAAAAAAAAAAAAACAAACAATAGACCTTGAAGGAAAAAATTGTTGGAGAGTGTAATTTTTGTTCCTTTGCTGGTTTTCAGAGCCCTTTAATTTCTGATCATTATAAAGCACAAAAGCTTGTGATAATAAATTACTGCTGCTTCCTCACCTTCAGCAATTATTTTCTGGACATTTTGTGATGTTTCTGCCTTTGTGACACCTGCCTTCTTATTCAGGGGCTCACAGGAGAGCAGAGTCTACCTAGCAGGAAAGTTTTTCCTCCTTTGCCTCCAAAAATAAATAAGCAGCATATTATGAATGAGGTACCCAGGATGAGTCCAAAGATCTGGTCTCTCACTGGGGCAATTTTGTGCTACTTTTCTATTTAGGACATAGCAAGCATGAATGTCACCAACTTCATTTTCTTTAATACTGCTGACAAAGTGCATTTATCCTCATGCTGTTCACTTCTCCTATCTGTTGGCTGTGATTTGTCTAGAATCTGTCATCTACCTCATTGCTTTTTTAAAATGCTGTGAGCAGGTCTTGTGGACACTCTCAGAGGGGATCTACCAAAACATTTCTGTTTGCAGTTCTGAGCACTGTGAGCCCAAGGCAGTTTGGTGCCTGATGGGCTTTAGTTCCCTGAGCTGACATTATTCTATACAAGGAAGATATTCTGGGCTTTCAGTTCTAAACTGTGGGGTTTTCTTTTCTTTATTTATTAGTAATGTGCCATGCTGTGTCATGCAGAGTAGGCAGACTCCTGCCAGTGAGGAGGGAGAAGGGATACTTTGGCTTCCAGATCAGAAGGAAAGAGACCACAACTCTTGTAAGCTCTAGTTCTGCCACTCCCAGGAGCACAGGATGAAATCTAAGCCTAATTAGGAAAACAATAGGTAAGAAGATGGCATTTGCCCTGCTTTGCAGAGGCAGATCACAACTGAGCTGGTCTGCTGCAAATCCCTTATTGGAGTCAGGGCTTGGGTCTGCCTAATTTAGGAGCTGCTGTAGGTACAGTCTTCTAAGGCAGTAAAAAAAAAAAAAGATAAATGTGTATGTTTTAGAGAAAAGTACATATTCTAGCAAGGCATTAAGCTGAGACCAAAGATCAGTTGCATAAAATGTGGATAGTGGAGTCTTATTGCTAGTGCAGAGGTTCAGGATAAACAAGGTAAGCACTCTTAGCATGCCCAGAATAAAAGCTGTTATATGTCACCATAGGAGTTCCAGTATAAATCAAATTCAGCAATTCATTTGGGGTTACAAAAGTACAACACTGAAGCCCAGGTGTCACTTGAAGCAGCCAGGTGCAATACCAATGAACAGTCCTCAGATAAGGACCTAAAAAACCCCCTCAGCTCCATCTTTTGTTGCTTTCTGTCACTTCAAAATAAAATCAGCCTCAGACAACTCCAGAGATAAAAGCCTCATGAACAAAGCACAAGCTTTGGTTCTGCACTGGTGCAGGTCTGGTGTGAGAAGCCTTAAATCTTTTCTTTAGGATCAAGAAAATGATTAGTCACACTCGATGCCCTCAGTGGAAACAGCCTGGATAGGGAGATTGTTGCCACTGGGTGTATAGTCCTATTACTGCAGCAATTTGAGGCAGAGTCTCATTTCCTGCCACTCGCACTTTCAGCTGCATCCCAAGAGATGCTGTGGAGATTCTGACATAAATATGACTCCAAAGTAAATATTATCTCATTTAAATGATTTCTCTTTTACCCAATCCTCATTGTTCCTTTCTCTACGCATTTCCCCTCCTCTGATGAAAGAGCAGTTCCTCCTGCTTTACTGAGAGATTTCAGGATGTTGTGCATCTTTAGAGAGGCATCCCAGAAGCCCTGGAAACCTTCGAAGTTGGGATGAAAGCTGGTCACTTTGCTTACAGGTCTTTTGAAAGGAATCTATACTTTTTTATCTATTCCTTTGCTCCCCCAGAAGGTAGCAGTTAGGGGGTTCTCTTTTTCTATATTCCCTTTTCTACCACCAAAGGACCTGACAGTTGGAGAAAAATGTCTATTTTAATCTCTCAAATTAGCAAATTCTCAGGTTTTGATTGTGGCCACTCACTTCCAGGTTTGCATTAAAAGAACATTGCACATGCTGCTCTTCTCTGACATTCCTTTTTGCATGTTTGTGAAATAATGTAAAAGAAGATTTTGCCTTTTAGTGACAATATAGGAGCTATTTTCAGATTAGCACTTGTAAATTAATTCCCACACTATAATTTTAAGGTTCACGTCATCAGGAAATTACTATTAAATGTTCGAGTTCCTATATAGTTGCTATATTTTTTATATTACCAGCTTTTGACTCAACAACCATTTCAACTACATATATTTGTAAAAACTCATGTAAGAATAAGATCTCTAGCTGTACTCACAGCTAACAAGCTGTCTCAGTTTCTCTGTTACAAAAAAAATCGAATAAAATGGTAAGGTTTTTATTTCTAAAAAAAAAGAGGTTGATCTGTAGCTGAATGTTTACTGGTGATATGAGCATTTTTTTCTGTGAAGTGTCTCATCTTTTATATTACGAGAAAAATGTCAGTAATCTGTTAATAAACACAATGAGCTGTATTGCATTTAACAATTTACCACCTGTTTCAACTCAAAACATTCCCTGCTTACTTTAAGTTAGCATTTCATTCTGCAATTGTAGTACTATCTCAGTAATTGCTAATTTTGCCACTTAAACAAGTAACAAGTGACTAAGCTGTCTCCAACAGCCTGAAATTGAGGACAAGTAAAAGGTCCACCTTGCTTTATCTGCCTCCTGCATGTAATAGATATTTTCTGTTTTCAACTCCAATATTACCACATTTGCTCTTACCTGCTTCTCTGTGAAAGCAAGCCCACAGAAACAGCCTCATTCTGTGCCACGCTCTGCTCATACAGTATTTTTCTACCCAGCTAACTTGAAAATCCAGCTTTAATAGTGCTACAAAGAAATCCAGATTGCCTTTTCCTTGTAACTAAAGAGTTCTGTGTTTGCCTCTTTAGGTACTTCTCTTTCCTTTTCAGTTAACATGTAATTGATCATTACTCTTAAGTAATCATTTTTATGGATATTCATTACAAACAATTTTCTCCAAGCCTTTTAACGAACTGTTCATTGTGAGAGTCATGGCTGGTACATATTAAGCTTTCAATTGTAACAACTGAAATATTCCACTGCATTCCCCCAGTCTTCCCTGGAAACAGGGTATCTGGTTTCTACACTTGCATAATTGCATGGTTCAGTTCATTTATTCTTATTGCAAAATCAGATTTAAGCCATTCTATTTTTCGTGACACTCTCTCAGTTTTCTCACCACCCATAATTAACAGTTTCTTAGCAGTCAAAACCAGTTTATAATCACAGTTGAATTTTATAGTCAATTTTAAAAATGCAATACTTGACATCCTGATGATTAATAGAGAAAAAACTGCATCAGAAACTCTTATCTCCATTTCAGTTACTGAGCCTGGAGCTAGTGATACTTAGCAGCATTACTGTTTGCCTGTATTTTTAACTGAAATGTCATTGTTTGAGCATCCCAGTGCATATTATTAATGCCTTGAGAATTTTTAAACTCCCCAGATCAGTTCTGCACAATCAAATACAGTTACTGAGAAAAAAGAATTAGACGCATTTATGAGAGCAATTAGACCTCACAAAAATATAAACTTCCTGGAATGTATTTAAGCAGTGACAATCTCACCACACCCCACAATATTTACCATGAAGAAAAGTCTTAGTGTAGCTAGAAAAAAAACAACTCAAAACAGACTTAAGAAAATAAATATATAAAACAAAGACACACTAAAAGTTCAGTGGAATTTCTCTTGGCTAAAGAGTCAGTGTTCTGTAGAAGCAGTACAGGTAAATTTAAAATATAAAGAGAACCCAGAAGCAAACAAAATGTCCACATTGGTTTGTGGGGAAAAACATATATTTGTTTCCTTGTTTTCTTTCTGATGACAGTTGTTTCTTGTGCCAAATCAAATCAGAAGTATTTACTCCATACTTTTTTCTTCCATTAAAGGCATATTAATGCCAGGCCTCAGTTCTTCCCAGAAAAAAAAAAAAAATAAAGAGGGGCTTGCAAGAAAATTGACTAATTTTTGCCAATATTTGCTTGGTTAGCAATATAAGGAGAGTCTAAAGAAAAACCTGGTAAGGTAATGATTAATTTAACTGGTACATGAGAATTTACAGATCCCACACACACAGTCTCCCCCAAATGAAATAGTTTCAGCATTGTCTAAATTATTACTTTGATATGTTTCCTTTCCTGTGCTGTGGTTCAGGGCAGGAGAATATTTTATCTACCTCAAGGGTCCTCTTACTGCTAAAATTCAAACATTTAGAGATTTGAATAAGCCTTTAAGGAATCTGTCGAGGCACCAGTGCTTGAGGCAACTGACACTTGTTCAGTCTGTTCCTATCCCTTTTTCCTGGCACTCTGAAGCCTGGCTGCCCCAATTGATGCTTTTGAAGCAGCAGATTGTTGGTGTTGGGTTTGCTGGGCTAAAGGTGCAGTGCTGCAGACTCTGCCTCCTTACTGAGCCCCTTCTTGCTGGCCCTGTGAAGTCAGCAGTCACCATCCTGGAGAAGATGGAGGGAGCTTTATCCAGTTTCCAGCCCAGGACGGGGGGAACAAACAGAAATTCTTTTCACCATTCCACTTCATGCTCTTTGCTTCCAGTGGAACTGGTTTATATGTTTCAGTTCATGCTTGTTTAACCCCATAAATGCCTAGAAAGCTGTAGCACAATCACATCACAAGGATGAATAGTGCCTAAACCTGGACAGGCATCTTTCTGCTTGCTTTGCTGTCTCAGACTCATCAGTTTAATGTCAGTGCATGTGAGCAGCCTGTAAGCTGAGGATTATCTAGCAGTGTGCAGAGCAGCCCATGAGGAAGCAGAACTAAAAGGCTGATGAGGGCATGCTGCAGCTTCTGCACGGGAGGCAGTGAGGAGCAGGGCTGGAGGGCACAGGGACTGAAGCACTGTGGGTGGAGGTGACAATTGTGTGTACATGAGCACAGAGATGGCACAGAGTGATCCCACTGCTGGCTCTGTGCTCAGCCCACCCCACGTGCCTGGGGAAGTGTGTGTGCAGGGTTTCATGGAGCAATGGTCAGAGTGGACATGAGAAAGCCTTGAGCTTCTGTGTAAATAATTATCTATGTAGACATGCCCCAAGTTTAATAAAAAGATAGAGCTTTCTTCCTCTGTGGGCATTTACATATGGCTACTGGTGGACACTCTTTTTGGTTTTCTGTTCTCTCCCTATGTGCTTTCCTCCAGCATTATCTGTGTCCAGACCTCACAATCTTATCAGCTTCTTTATTTACAGTACTGCACTACAGTGATGTTACTCTGTGATTCTAGTGAGTTACAACCAGGGCCAAGGCAGTATTGAAAAATATCCCTATCAAACAGATTTGTTATTACTATTCCTGACAATCCTGCTTCCCTGGCCCTCCAGACCTTCCACAAGCTGGGACTACAACTGCTGCCATGTGTCCACAGTCACTGACCTGCTTGCTCTGGGCAGCACAGCTTGCACCTGCCAGAGCATCACTTTTAAGCAGTGTGCTGTTGTTCACCTTGACATTGTTACACACTGCTTGTGATAAGCTACAATCAGGCACAGATTGAAATGATTTTACCCTGTTGCACTCATTCAGTACCAAGTGATCTCATACCATTTAAATGTAACATTTTTTTTCCTTTCCTATTCAGCCCCTGCCAAATTCTTTCAAATAGTCCAAATTCCTCCATATTACAATTATGTTAGTCCTACACTTACAATTACTGTCAGATTATGGTTGGATCATACCATGTATTCATTGAAAAAGTTTTCTACAGCCTTTGAATTTCTAAATAGACAACAGTGGAAATGCTATGAAAGCATGATTGTCCTTAGAATATATATCTCAAATTTCTTTTGTTATTAAAAGCTATTAACAGACTAATTTGGTTTTTTTATGCAGCCTTTTGCAAGCCTAAGTAAGAAAACAGAAGCAGCTAACTCTGTTTTTCTTTTGAATTTGAGGTATTGTTGCTGTCCTTTTCTGTGGAGTCACACAGGCCCATTACACCTACAACAATCTGTCACCAGATTCCAAAATGAGAACTAAACAGGTAGGACATGGAAATAACTGACATCGTGTCTTACATTGCTGTAGGGAATAACAGTCACTGGAATACAGCTGGGTGGGATTTCATCAATGCAAGGCAAGAGGCTTATGTCTTCACCAGGGGAAAGACTGGAGATTTTGCCAGGAAAACAGTAACAATTACCAGGATAAGCAAAAAAATAAGAATATAAGAATCTGTTGTTCCCAAGAGACCTGAAATGCCAGACAGGTATGGACATAACAGCTTACACCAACTTCTATACAAAAATGCTTCAAAATTAAGGAAATCAAAGAGCTCTAGTAAGTAAGACGGAAGTGGTCTGAAAGATTGGATCCCTGTAGATTTTTGCAAAGGGATTGTATAAACTGCAGTCTGCCCCACAGATTTAAGCAGTGACATTATTTAATGTTGGTTTAATTAAAAATTGTCATAATTAGAAAGATAGAGATTTTTTTCTTTCCATTGTGTTATTTAGAGTTTAGAAATGTGAAATATGATCTGGTTTTTGTTTGAAGAAGTGACTAGTACAATTGTAATTATTTTTAAAACGTGAGGCTGTTCTCAGATCTATGGCATTGCAGTGTTCAAAATATTTTTCAGCATGAGTAATTTTAGACAATCCTGCCACTACCTAGAGCCTGGTAGAAGTCATTAAAATGCAGTTTTCTTCCCTTTTAACATTGACTTATATGTCCCAAGAACCCCAGGTTGTAGGAAATCTATCTCCTGGAATAAAATGGAAACTTATGGCCCAATACTATAATTTTCATGATGCAATCTCATACCTTTTTCAGCAATTCCTTTCTTTTAAGCATTGGAAATTTTACATAGAAAAATTCATCGCTTCTTGCACATCTCAATTTAATCAAAAATCCAATTTTCTATCAAAAACAGCTTGATAGAAAAAAATACTGGCCACAGTATCAGTTCAACTGTTAGAGTTGAACAGATTTTAGATCACAAAAAAGTTTCTGGTCACTACTCCCATAATAAAGTGTTAGCTATTGAACAGGATAAGTCTTTTCAATTGTATTTCTTCATAGCAGTAGAGTCTGATGCTTTCAGAAAGTATTCCAGGAGAGAACTAACCTTTCTCTGATAACTGCATTGTAAGGGAACGACATTGAAATCTACTATAGAATTGTTTCTGTTCTGCAGAAAGACTGAATTACATATGCCATTACTTCCCTTGCATATAACTTATAATTTGAATAGAAGGTTTTTTCAGGGATTCATCTGCATGTTTTAATGATGCATAGGCTCAGAGAGAGACAGAAAAAGCCAAGGTTGTGGTATTTTTAATTATCTATTAAGCTTTTCAGCAGCAGAAACAACTAATATTTTGTTTAAATGCATCCTAGTTTTGTTCATGTTTACTCTGTTATTCCCTCCTATTCAACAAGTGCAAAACAAAGTAGTGAAAATAAACCAAATTTACCCTTGAGCACACAGAAAAGGGATTATGTGTTTCTCTATGGAGCTGTGAGTTTTATGCACACTTTCCTATTCTGTTTTTCTCTTCCCCATAAGCCCTTAATCCTCAGCCTCCTTTACGATATGGTTCAAACATTGTTGTTGAATTCCTTTGAATTCTTCTAATTTATTTTCTAATCCAAATATTACCCTTTCATATGCAGCTGTTTCAGTGAGACCTGCACTGCCTCTTTCTTTCTCTCCTCCCAAGAATTCTCTTCAAGCAAATTTAATAAGCCACACACTTGGCATTCTCATAATCATATATAACTTCAGTGCATCTTCAATGAATATTGTTGCTCAGACAGTTGGCTTTGCTCCCAATCTAAGTCATTTTTATTACTCATTACTGGCCAAAATCAAGGGCTTTTCAGTTCTTTTATAGAATTATTCCAAAGCAGTCTCTCTCTTTTGTTACAATATGACAGATCTTTCAGAAAGGAGTGCTGAACTGTAATGCACACTGACGAAACAGTGAGTTAAGGCTGAAGCTGAAGCTAACAAAAACTATGGAAATTAGATTTAAAACTGTAAATCAGATTGCAAAACTGTGTTAGCTGTTTTTAAACAAACACTTTTTCTTTACTGCTTTGCATAATTTTCTTTACATTTTTTACTTGCTTTTAAAATTTTATAGCTTGATGGTAAAATCTGGTATAGAGTGATAGAGAAGGTATTTCTCACCCTGGTGCCAAGATCTGCCTTTCCCATAATACATCATCCTTTGCTCTAAAAAAAAATAAAAAGTTTCTCTTCAGTCACTGATGTAAAATAAGAACTTATCTACAGTTCTTAAATGAGAATTTAAGAACATCTATTAAAAAGACCTGTTAAAAGATGCCATGTAATTATTAGTCCCCATGTATCCTTTATTATTCTGTCAATCACTGTTTAAGATTCCATGAAAGAGAAATATTAGATTTCAACCATCTGAAACTTACAGAATCTGAAACTATAAGCAACACTAATTGTTTCATAAATACATGAATTATTTTAATACTTCCATAAGAAAAATAAGATTTAAAAAAATTGTGAAAATGGAGGCTTTAGATAGTTTTCATTCAATTCAATTATCCCAATTTTCATTAGGTATTTATAAACATTCTATGTGTTTTAACTGTCATTTTTTGAACATGGGTTATGTTTTATGGAAGTAATTTTAAGTCATCATCATTGACCTGACAACAGCCATCATGATTTTAACAGTGAGATTGACCCTGCCCTCCGTGGCAGCAAGGTTAAGTCTAACATGAGTGCTCCTGAATTTCAGGCACTTAAAGTTTAATTTATCCAATGTATCTTTAGTGAAAGAGAAGATGAAACTGCTGGGATCTGATCGAAAGCTATTTGATTCTGAGCAGCTTTCTCCAGAATTATTTACAGCTGCTATCTCCCCTCATGTTATGCTGCAGCCAGACAGTTGCTTCTAAATCTTGGGACTCTACAGCTCCAATTTTACATTAGCCTTCAGATGTACAGCTGGGCTGGGTTGATTTGCTCTGCTACAAGTAAGTCAGAGGCTGGGCAGGGTGATGTAAGATAAATAGAAATCCCTGGTTTGTTAAAAGTGGGCAGAGTGTAAATCCCTACAGGTCACCTCTAGAAAAGGATTCATGGATAAGATTGTGTTTTCTACAGGAAGATAAGACATTCCTTGCTCTGTTTTTCTCCCTGCCCTCTATCACTTTCACTCAAATGCCAAGCTAAGACCAGCACATTTTTCTAGGGGTGGAGTACTGACTAATGGCCATAAATATTATCCATCATACTTATGAGTTGTATCTTTTCTGGTTATGTTCCTTTAACTCTTGGGAACAACTGCAACAATGAGAGTGGGGCAGGGCAGTAGCTCTCTTTGGTTAAGTGTGCAAGGGTATGAAGAATTCTCTTTGCAGACAAAATAGTGTCAGCAAGTTACAAATTCTGGAAAGGGAATTCTGAAATGCATCACCTATGGAAGAAGAGCCAGGAAATTACAAGACAGGAATGTCCAGCCAACAAGGGAGTATGTCACACACTGCCCTGCCTGTCTCCATTCATTCCTCAAGCTAAGCCTTGTTCTCATGGTCACCTCTGAAACAGGTGTGTCTAACTTTTGGTGAAGGTTGTTTTCTCAAATCAGGTGTAGTAGCCTTTCTAATCTCATGAGGAGTTAAACAGTTACTCTGTTAAGCTGCCTTAGAGACAAGAGCTCCTGGCCTGATTGTTCAGCTGCCCCGGGCATGCTGTGTGCACAAGATTCCAAGTTAAGATTTCAGTGGCCCTTCACCTCCAAGGTTTAGCACAGGCAGGAGAATGAGATAGAGATCAGTGCTGCTTAACTTGGGAGTAAGTTTACCAAGATACAATCTCACTCAGAGGCTTGAGCAGATCAGTTTGCACTAGAGGACTCAAAGTTCAGACTGCTCTTGGGCTTTGCTCACTGATGGACATAGTACTGATTGCTTCAAATTTTAATCTCTGCACTATAAAGCAGACATGATTATCTCTGATTAGTAAAAGTCATCACTTTGCAGGGGAGCAGCTAATATTTCCTGGAAATCTCTGAAAAATACATGAAGCTTTCAAAAGGTTCCTAGCTCATTGATGATGCAGCTATATGTCTTCCAACAAGGACACTGGCTAGGGATGAATGAGCTGATTTCTGGATCAGAAATTAAGCTGCATTCCAAAGATACTTTGGTGTAAAAGGATTGTGGTTTTAAGCATATTAATTTAATTCTAATTAATCGCATTAATCAAAACATGTTGAAAAAACAGTCATAAAACTTTTTGTAGTTTCTCAAAAGCTGCAAATCAAATCCTTATAGTCTCTTGACCCTAATATGTTATAGTATAGTCTCAATATAGACTTTAGACTTAGAATAACAGAATCATCGAGGTAGGAAAAGACCATCAAGTCCAATCATCAACCAAATACCACCATGCCACATCTACTCATTTTTTGAACACTTCCAGGGATAGCATTTCCACCACCTCCCTGGGGAGCTGTTCCCTCCATGATTATGGACTCGCTTCACAAGCAAAGCAAAACAGTGGAGCAAAAGTAAAGTATGGCAATAGAGGTATCCAAATCAACTGAGAGGGGAAAAAAAATCAATCAATCAAAGGAGTGTTACCTGAATGCCAACAATGTTTACTAAAAAGAGCATTGCAGGACTAAAGGCAGAGAGGTGACTGAAGTCACTGTATCCAAATGAAGCACCATCACTGGGATCTCAACATTCTACTGCTTTTCTGCTGGCCTATGTATCTTGTAAACCAGTTACAAGCAGACCTACAGCCAGCACTGCAACAACAAACCTTTCTCCAGATACATAATACTGTCTTACAGGATTCTCCCATCAGCTGTCTTTTGATAAGAAAATAAATAATGCACTGCAAATCCTGCTTTAGTAGCAGAACAGTTTCTCCTGAGTTTGTTGTTAAAAGCACATGCCAGGAACAGCAGCTACTGTTGTTATCTGTGAGAGACGAGAGCAGCTGGGGAGAGATGACTGCACTACCAATACCCAAACTGCATCTGCTTTGTGAGGGTCCCACTCCAGATATCCAGCACCCCTACCTGGGAGAAGCAGCCCCTCTAACTTCATAGGGAGCTGCAGCACAAAATGAAATGGTTTGGTGCCTTTATCTTAAACCCTCCACAGTCACACTGGACATGTGTGTGCCCTGGGGCTTTGCTTCTGCTATTTGTGTGTTTAAGAGACCAAACAAAGAGAGCTGGGCTTGCTTCTGTGTTACACAGCCTATATTAATTTATCTTTGGTTAACGCCTACTATTTTCTCATATCAAACACTGAACTGTTTGTAGATAATGAGTTTATACTTCTAGGAAGAAAAGTACATGCACAAATGTCAGCTTATAATGGCTCTTATAATTCAAACTCTTAATTTAGAAAAAAAATTGAGAGTATTTCTAGGCAAAGGAATACCCTACTTACAGTAAAATGCCCTAGATTATTAGCAAGGCAGAACTACCACAACACATAGGGATACATAAGGATAATTCTCATCCTTTTGAAATGAGCAGCCTAATTGACAGCTGTTGTGATTTGTTCAGCAACTCTTAGGGACAAATGACCTTTAGGACACTGCAAGAGGTCAGTATTTCCACACTAATGATTGGCAGAGAGAAAAACTGAGAGAAAAGTTATCTCTCAGAAAGGTTACCACCAGTACCAGATTCTAATCTGTCTTTGCATCTGTGCTGAGCACGAGGAATCTGTTTTCCCAGCGTGCCACAATCGCAGTGCCTATAGGAAAATTTCATACCAGAATGGGGGATTTATTATCTTTCAAGGGATATGGCTGGCTGGCTGACAGTCCTCTGAGAGCCAACTGGAAATTCTTTTTGGCTAATGCATGGCATTCAGGTCTGGCACCCTTCAATAATACACAAGAGGTCTTTGCCTGAAGAATCCAGTAAAGTCCAAATTCTTGGTGGGCATTAAATAGGTTGCATGCGTGAAGCACATTTGTCCATTTAAGTGGAGACTGAGCATAAAAGTTAGCTCTGATAGGCACTGTCTCATGCTTCCATTTCTGCAGCTGAACAAAAAAACATCCCTGATTTCCAACCTCCTTGAACTCCTGCAAGTTCAGACTCAAAATTGATAAAGACTGAGGCTTCAGGCACTGCTGCCCAGGAAACAGCACAGGTGACCAACTAACAGAGCTCTATAGAAAGGTCTGGAGAAGATACTCCTTTTGATAACAAGAGTCGGAAAATAAAATAGCATTTGGGAAGATTTTGTTGTACTGGAATAGCTTTAGTATAGTTCTGCCCATGTTTTAGCCAGTTTTGCTTAAATATTTCAGAAATTAGTAATATTAAGGAAAAACCTTGATCTTGTCTTCTTGTATTTCTCCCAGATTTTTTTTTCTTGTTTTGAGACAAGGCCTATAGCAAAAATCTTCATTTTGCAGCTGTTGAAAATGATCAGGGAGAACATAGAAATGCCCTTGGTTTTGTTTTTTTTTTTTCTTTTTGACAGAAGAAAATTATACATACATAAAAGGGCTGTAAGCACAGTTTAAAAAAAAATGGTTTATGCAGCATTTATCTTATGGCTATTAGGATCAGATACCTGAAACTGTAGGTAAAAACTATTTCTAATTTTGAGGTAACTAACCTATATTGGAAACAACACAAGCCAGAGTCTTCTACCCTTCTAAAAGTCCAAAAGCTGAGGTCTCTAGACATTAGCTATCATTACAGCTCCAGCCTACATACCCTGAAGAGCAGCAGCCCCTCATTCTTGCCCTGTGCTTTCCCTTCCAAGCTCCAGTTTTCCCTCCCTCCCGAGCTCCAGCAGTGTCAGACGTGCTGGCTGAGCCCTGTGCTCCTGACTGCAGAGCCAGAGCATCTCTGCAGAGCCCCTGGGTCTGTCACAAACAGCCTGCCCTCGCTCAGCAATCGCCTTCTTTTCTCTAATTGAACATGCACCACATGCGGAGTGCTTGCAATAATTGTTACCTTTAAAATGGATTGCAATTGACAGGAAGTGTACAATGAATTCCAGCCCTCTGCACAGCTATTTTCTGTGTTTAGCAGAAAAAGATGAATGTTGGAAACATGCCAGGTGCATTGTTTGACCAGATGTACCATAAGATCTTATGGAACCCTGTAGAACAGTGTAATGCTATAAAGAAATCTAAAGCTGCTTACTGTATGGGTTTAACAAGAAGAGTCATAACAACACAAGAAAATCTTGATTTCTGCAGAAGAAATTATACTACCATGTCTTTCAATCTGAATTTCTTAACAAAATCCCTCATTATCTGACTGATGTTCCTGATTACTTCACCATGCTAAAAGAATGTTAATCTGCAGTCTCTTTACATGTGACTCCCCTTAAATTTATGTGAAAATGCTGTAATTGTTTCCTCTCTTTCAGCTGTGAGCTACATGATGGATGGTAAACAGCTAGAAAGTATTGCTATGAGTAACCAATAACAGCAGACTTTATAACTCTGGTACATCAGTAATTACCTGCATCATTTATGGTTTATATAATAAATTAGCTGCTTTCCTATCCAAAATACTGAAAATATTGGGTGTCCACATACAGAAATCTTGTCAGAATATTCAGTTCTATACTTCATTCTGTAGTTTCCATTTTCCCTCTTTTTGTACACCTGTATTAGTGATTCCTTAACTGAGAATGTGCAGATGTGCTCTGGCCTCATTAGCTCCCATAAAGCATGTGCCCCTTTGTCGTCAGCATTTTATGAGGAACATCATATTCTAGTATCTTAAAC
Organism: Hypocryptadius cinnamomeus; assembly: GCA_013400635.1. Lineage (NCBI taxonomy): Eukaryota > Metazoa > Chordata > Aves > Passeriformes > Zosteropidae > Hypocryptadius > Hypocryptadius cinnamomeus. Next base: position 23,776 of record VYZP01061999.1, on the reverse strand, counting down.
ACACACACAGAGAATAAAGAAAAGTACTTTGGACCTATGAAGAAGAGACATTCTCTTGAAAAACAAAGAAAAAATATTTTTCTTCATATTGCTTAAGCACAGAAACTGGAAAATAACATGCTGAAATGTAATTCATACCCTGAAGTAACCCAGAATTGTAATGCAGCAGTATTTCTACAGAGAAGCTCATCTTGTTGAAAAATGATGTCATTTTTGATGCTGGTAGGCTAACGAACATAATACCATATGCAAAATAGTTTCTAAATGGCTTCATTAAAGTTTTTACAATCTGTTTAAACATTAAACATTTTCTTTAAATATTAATAAAGATCTTAGATTGTTAAGGTTGTAGTTTACTCTTCCAGCACAGTATCAGATGCCAGCAGTTAGCTAACATATACCAATTGGAATTATAACAGATAGGCCAAAATCACACTGACATATGGAGAAACGCGTAAGGAACTTCCAAAGTGAGACTTGTGCCCTAGCTCCTCTGGAACTGCCCTGAATCACAAATGAGGCTCTCATGTGCCCTGCTCTGTGCAGTGGAGTCACACTCTTGGGGCTGTGAGAGCTGCTGCAGAACCAGACACAGCTTTACAGAGCTCTGCAGATGCTGCTGTGCTCCGTCCATCTCACGAGAGCTTTGAAGGGCGACCTCTGAGAAACTTCTCCCTACTTTGGGTAGTTAGCACTTATCCCTAGTTTTTAAGTCTGCAGCTATGCAAATATCCAGCCTCATGCCCCACTTGTGTAAAGCACATCTAGTTTTGTGAAGAGAATTCTCTCTATGTATGTAGCCTGTGAAATCAAGCCCATCCTAATTATACCCTGATAACAGCAACTGTGGAATGCATAAAGAGAAGAAGCAAACCAGAATCAATCTAGTCCTGGGTTAGGAACATATTCTCACATCATCAACATGTACTGCTGAAACAGAGCAGGGTGCACTTTAACATCCCATACTTAGAACAAATATGGTTAACTTTAGTTTGAAGCATAACTTATGCAATCTCATGTTTTGTAAAAGTTGATAATTACAACAAATCCCTCAAACATAGTCAGTCAGAACTCCCTTGTCTGAGAATTTGTGACAAGGATAAAAAAATAATGGTAGGATTCTTCTTTTAAGTCTTCCTTAGTTTTTCATACAGGAAAACTAATTTAGTAGAATTTTATGTAATGAACCAAAGTCCTTTGATTTCAATGACATTTGGCTTATGCTATAAATGAGCAAGTTCTAAATATATCTAATGACACCAGAGATAAAAACACTCAGTCTCTTACTTAAAATATAGTTATGTCCCAATGGTAATTATTTTCTCTAGCTTGGAAACACTGACACTTCATGTTATTGTGTTATATTATTTTAATACAGGATTTATCAATAAATTCTTCAGTTATGGAATAAATCTCTTAAAAAAACTGTTTTGTATTTCTGTGCATAGTACATTATACTGCTAAATTGGAATGCAGGAAAATTGTTCAGCACATAGGTTAAAATAGGTTTTAATGTTGAGGGCATTCATAATAGGTACCTTAATTAGAACCCTGTGTTGCCTTACTTGCATGAGTATGTGTCACCAGGTTCATAATTGCTCTTCCTGTGAGGCCTGTGTTTGGAAACACAATTAAGATGCTATTTCTGGCCTGGCTGGGGAGGCTACACTGGGATCTCTACAGAGCATCCAGAGTTCTGCTGCAGATGGGGACTGACCTCACCCAAAGCACTCTGCGGGCTTTGCGAGCTTTGCTACTTTTTACTTTCTATTGTTTTAAACAGCAACGCTTTTGCCCTGCCCAGAGAGTCTTGGGGCAATGGGAACCCTTAAGGAATCTGAGCTGTTGTGTGATTCCTAACACCAAACTGCTGCTGCTGACAAAGATCCATTTCTTGCAGCCTGATGTTTCTCCTTTTTAACTTACATGACTTTTGCACGAATGCTGATTCCTCCCAATTCTCTTTCAAGGGTTATTATCTGCAAAGTTCCCTACCAGCGATAAGAACTGCATAAAGGCTTTGGTTCTAACTTTTACAAGTATGTGGGTAACACCAGAATTCTCACACAATAAGCTGCAAGAAGAAAATAAATACATGTAAATAAGGCATTATAATAGTCTCAAGCCCTTGCCAGCATCCTGTCTTTTTAGTGACTGCACAGCTGTGTTTCCATTACACAATTAATGGATTTCCTACCTTCCAAAGAGGCACTTGTACCGAATGGTAGCACAGTGCAAGACATACTAAACAGCTGGCTGTAGCTCATCTCTTCCTCATGGCACCGTCTGTGCACATAATTAGGGGCTAAAATGCCCTTTGTCAAAAGTTTTCACACTAAATGTCTAAATCATGACTAGGATTCAAATTAGTGTCCTATCTTTGCACATATTTTGGTACTAATATATTTTCATTAACCTACAATAATGAAGTGGGGTACAAGTTTGAGGATCTCTTTCAAGCTTTTGACTTTTAATTCAGCATCAGTCACATAAATTAAAGGAGGTATTGACCACTCTATGCCTCCAGAGAACCTGAGAAGAGTTAGGAGTGTTTGAAAATTCCAAACAGAATTCAGCACCCTCAGAAGCACACACTCATGTAGTAATTAATATTTTTCTTGTAAAAGCATTTTTCTGAGGTGCCCAATGATGTGTCCCTAGTTCACCCACCTTCTGCTTTCCCACAGAATCTTACAGAAGGTATTTTTAAGGTGCATTAGTATCTTTTCACTACAGATTCTTAATTTTATGTGAAATAGTCACCTGACCTCTCAGATTTAAGTACTGTTGAAGATGTATTTTAGTGTAGCATTTTTCATTTCTGCTTGTTTTACTGTCTTTTCTTTTTCCCTTTGGTGATGTCAGCAAAACATCACCAGTGAGACCACAACTAATTTAGTAGACCTGAAAACACTGGAAATCTTTGCAATACTTTTTCCAACAGTTTAGCATCTTCTGTTTCAGCTAGAGTCAAATCATGTCTCATTTATCACATCTCCATAGAGCACTCTAGATTACAGCTTTAAGTGTAAAGGACTGCTAGATAAGAAAAGCCACATACTCTAGTACTTAGGGGAAAAGTGTGACACAGAGAACATAGCTGCTATTCACATTTCTCAGACTTTTTGTCCAAATGAATCTCAATTCTTGAATAGCAGCCTACATCAGGAGGTAGGGAAGCTGTTTAGAGGTGACTGTAGAAGTGAAGAATTCCCCAAATTCCCACATACAGACATATAAGAGCAGATCAGTGAACATACTAATTCAGTATTCTGCTTCAGATACTGATATTAGAATTGCAGAGTAATTGCAAATAATTCTGCCCAATGTAACTTCAGGGTGGCATTCTGCCAAGGTAATGTAGTTAAAAGTTGACTCATCAATAATAGGTCTTAAAGAAAAGTAAAAGGAGCTTAATATCATGAGGATCTCATACTATTCAACACTGTTCAGAGCAAGAGCAATTCTCAGCATGAGGATGCTCTGCCTGGGTTAGAAACTGGTAATGCCTTGTGTCCATTCCTCTCCAGCCTCTATAAACAAAGCAGTGTAAATATGGGAAACCCTGAACAAGTAAATGTTGCACACAAACTAGACAAGTTATTTAGTAAAAACTCTTTTATCTTAGATTAGGCCCAGAATAAAGAAAACAACAACATGGCATCAGAAAAATGCATGTGAATACTGATACTGCTGTCTGGTTTGGGTAAAATAGAGTAATTCCTATTATATAGCTCTACAGCTTTATTTTTCCACAGAATTAGTTTCACAAACTTTGAAGGGAAACATTACTATGGGTAGGTAGGAGCTGCAATATAATGTCTATAGAACAGATGCAAAGAGGGCAAGTATTTGTCCTGTAGTGTCAGATTGGCAGTGAAATCTTACAGTCATGAAGAAAAGACCCCACAGACTTCATAAGAACCTTTTGGTTTTAGTCCTGATAGGCTAAAGGCCCCCATATAAGACACTGATTCCTAGTATGTCAAAGACTAACTGAATCTCTTTCCAACATCCAAAACTTGGCAAGGAAGGAAGCTGTTTTTAAGAACACACTTCAGTAATTCGTATTAGAGTATATTTCCTCTCAGCAAATTGAAATAGAATAAATTGCATTTGTCTTTGTTAGAAATTGAATTGCTTGCAAGAGGTTAGGACTGTGGTGGCAGATCACAGAAAAAATAAAAACATACTTCAGAGGAATGAAAGGGAAAGATGAGATTGATTTTGTGTTTTAGTTTTGAAATATCAGCAGCAGTTCTTCTAATTCTAATAAAAATGCAGAGATGCCAAAGATTTATTAGCTCATTGCCATTTTAAAGATAACTATATTACATTGACAACATTCCTATTTTTCTTTGATCAGAAGAAGAACAGTCATGTCTTAAAGCAACTAAGTCTCCTTTGTTACTGGAAGTTTGCTTTGGCAAAGCCACCAGTTGTTTCTTTCTTTTGCTTATTTTTTTAACCATTATTCCACATAGCTCTTAACTCTCAGTTTATGTCCCCACTTCCACATGATCTGTGATTCACCATCCCAGAAAGAACATTCCAAGAAGGTATCATTCAAGTTGTTCAGAATATGTCCTTAAGCTTCATTTTCAGTGACGTTGTTATTATTATCTGGCATTTTTTTTATTCTTTTTCTTCTACACAGAGTCTGATTTCAGCTTCATAAGAATACTTGCTTAATCCTGGACAGCACAGGCTGTTAATAGCCTCTTCATTTTCCATTATCATCATTGCCTCCATCAGGGAATGGAAGAGGCACCAGTGTTCACAAAAATGTCCAAATTCAGCCTGAGCACACTTATTCCAGTACTACCACTATTTGCTGACCAGTCAAAAGTTCTTTATATCCCTTCAAACAATTTTCCAGCTGCACTCTATTATGCCCCATCTGGAGCAGAGCCCTTCCTTAATCCTTACAGAAACCAGTCCTGCTAAAATAAACTCAGTGAGTTTGAACTGCAGGGATCCCTGAGCACATAATCTTGAGACAACAGAGCACTGGGGTACTCCTTCCTTTGTGCCTGCAACATCTCAGTTCAGGAATTTAAGATAAATAAGCACTTTGGAAATGGCTGTTTCTAGTTTGTGAACCAAAGAAGAACTGGGCTGAGAAGCTGTAGGAACAACAGCACCATCACCTCTCTTTTGATGGCAGCTTCCATTCAGGGCTCATTTTTAGGTACCAGTTAAGATGCTGTACAGTAGCAAAAGTTGGTTGTGCTGCATGAAAAGGAGATCCTGATGTAAAAATGTTCCCTCTCCCACAAATTGGGCCACATTTGAAAAAAAAAAACAAACAACTTTGCAGAAATCTCCTTTTCTAAGCAACTTAGCAAGACTAATGATCCAGAGCTAGATCCAAATTTGATTGAAGGCAACATTTAATTCAAATGCCAAATTCTTATTGGCTGCCTAATTTTCAACTTTTTTGGTTTAAACTTCTTTTTTTAAGCAAAGCCATTCAAGACCTATGATAATTTTAATAGTAGCATTTGCCTTATATCTGAGGCCAATAGTTTTGCTTTGCTGTTGGTGGTCAGAAGTGTATTCTGTGCCAGTAGTTTGTCCAGCTCCTCCCAAGCTGAACTTTGGTGATGGTGAGTGGATTATGCCAGAAAGAGTAAGTCATATCAGGGAAATGCAAAATATTGCTGGCCTTTCATTCCTCTTGGTGTTACTGTTTTCTTTTAGATCTTTTTCCTTTCCTAGTTCTTCCTCAGGCCTTATGAATCCTTTAAACCTCCCAGATCTGTAGGGAAATAGAAAGTTATTGTGTGTCTTCCATAAATCTGTTGGGATTAAATTCATTTAATTCAGTAGCAAAGCCTACTGAATTAAAAGACCAGAATTTTTCCCAAGGACATTAAAGATCCTGTAAGAATTTCTCTCTGCTAGTGTGTTTGCAAGTTGAGAGTCAGATATGCTTGTGCATCAAAATTAACACCGTAAACAAGTTTATATTCTATCATGAACTTGAGTTACTTTTGCTGATTCTTTCATCTAAGCGTATTCAGAAATGAGCATTATATCACTGTGCTGTGAACATTCATTATAGCTGTATAAGATTTCAAGGAAAAGGTTCAAATCCTAATCTTTTCCCAATTTTGAAACTTCTAATCAGAAGAGAAATAAAATAAAGCAATTAGGTTATAATAAATGTTTCTGTGATCTCATTAAAATTACAGTAGCTTGAATTCTCACTGCATTTTAATTCAAAAGAGTTAAGGAAAAGCAATTTTCATCAATTATTAATTTATCAATATCCTTGACTTCATGGAGTATTTTGAAATCTGTGATCTAATTAAATAGCATTATTCAAAGATAATGAATTTTATAACCATCACTTAACACTGAATTCTTGTTTTTTTAGTAGCTCTGCCACCTTTAGATCTCTCTTAAAACTATAATCAATTTTACATTCTAGCTTCCTAGCTGCTGTTGGAGTATGGAAACTCTCCCTGTTTTGATGCAAGAATATATCACTGTAGAGTGCACCCCACAGAGAGGTGGCATTTTCCATGTTTTTAGCTAAATCAGTGCAACTACAGAAGGCCTGCAGGTACCTGCAAGAGGTGGATGACATTCTTTCAGCAGATATTAAATCAAGTGAACGAATGCAATATTGTCATCGATGATTAAAATTCAGTAAATTTTGCTGGAAGGAATTTGAGGATGTAATTCAGCTTCTACCCAATACCTCTGTACTAATGTTATTCCCTCAAGAGGAAAGAATACTGTTTACCATTCTGCTTTTACCCAGTCCTGTCATACTAACTTTATTCCCTTGAGATGAGAAGTGTTCCTTAAAATATCAGTATTTGAAAAATCTTACATTTTCCATCTCCTCAGCCACAAGGGGACTGTGGCATAGATTATGTTCATTTTCTCTTTTTGATGCTCCTTTAAGGAATTCTATTTTCATTGCAAGTAAGATTGGTACTTAGTGTGTTCCTTCTTCCAGGTGCACTAATTACTTACCTAGAAAATCTCTCTAGCACTCAGTGAAAATAGAAGTAGTTCTAGAAAATAAATCGAGTTGCAAAAGCCATTCTGGTGTAGCTTATTGCTCTAATTGGCTGGAACTTAACTGTGGGGGAGGAGGAAAGGAAAGAGGAAAAAAGACCATCCTTTCCTTATCTCACTGAAAAGATAAAACTAACGCAGTTTTTATATCATATAAATTCTTTCACTTGAGTTAAAATAAAACATTGGTGTAAGATAAACTCAGTGGTTACAGCAAGGCTCAACACACAGACAGCCTGGATTGATTCATTCCTCTGCCAGTGAGAACTGAACTGGGCATTTGCCAGAACAATGTCCCAGCTTAAAACAGCATTTCTGCACATCTCTCTCAGTACTTACAACAGCTGAGAGCAGTAGAAAAGTGAAGCATGTTTCATGAATGATGTGTTTTTAAATACATAAATATTATGTCAATTTTACTATAAATCTTTTGTAATAACCACTACTTACAGAGAAAATTACCAAAGCAAAGCAAATACCAATTTCAGTAATTCACTGAGCTAAACACCTAAACCAAGTACCTGGATTAGTTCTGAACCAGTGTTCTTGTAATAAATACTCTACTCTGCAATGTGTTGACATTGGTGATTTATTACAGCTCTTACCTTAAAAGTATAACCAGATTTATAGACTTTGTGGGGAGTTAGAAATGCCACATTACAAATGAGGGGTTTTAGTTTTATAACAAAAAAAAGGCCTTATTGCTATGTGTATATTAAAATGGTTTTCTGGTAGCCCTGGGAAAACTAATAGTGGTGTATAAGCATTGTATGCCGATTTCATTTAGAGTAGAAAGAGGTTGGTTCTCTGTGTGGGTGACAAGGGAAGAGAATTTATGGTTATAGACAAAATACTTCCAAACACTTGGAATCCATGAGACTTTAATCCTAACTTTTTCTTCCCACAAAAGTGGGAAAGTAAAAGTAATACCACTTGCAAGTACATATATTCAAAATATTAAGAATTTTTGAGTGGCATTTAAGCAACCCATGGACCACAGCATGGCCCTGGCTCATGGCCCCTCAGACAGGAGGGGATGTCACCCACAGGCTGCTGTGTATGGTGCAACTCCTTGGGTCACCCAGGAATTTTTAAATTCCAGCTGAAAGCCTATTGCTCCTTTTTTTCCACTTCTCATCAAAAGGTCTTGACATCTCTTCTTTAAAATAACTACAGAAACATTTGACTGAAAGGCATGACAATTTGGGAAAATGCTCCTATGGAAGCTGTTTCTTACCATGGTTTTCAGAAGATCTCTTTAGAACAAATAGTTTTGCTCTGAAGGGATTTGTTCTGCACAGCACTGACAGTTAAGTGCTAAATGGAATCTCTCCATGGGCTCTGTATTACTGTTGAACAAAACACAGAAGCTGAACACGAAATAAAACACTACTCTTAAATACATGAATAAAAGTAAAGTCAAGAGAACAGTGGGTCATTTTTATGATGTATCAGCAAGTGTCAGGTTCCAGGAAAAAACATTCAGATATCACTCCTTTTATGACAATAGTTCTGAAGCAGTTGTTTTATTTAATTTTTTCTAACTCATGGTGAGAAATTTGACTAAGTTGCAGTCAGTGAATAAATGTGTTATATGAGTGAGTGATAGACTTTTTAAAAAGAGAGCAAACTATGTGGGGAACACAGAAGATTCTGAATGAAGCTAACAAGCTACTTTTACCATTTTAAGGAGCTGAAGCTTTGCTAATAGGCCATATCATGGTTATGCCTGGAATAGGAAGGAGTGGAGCCTGCTCTAATTTAGCTATTGAAATAACACCTGGATTTTTGCTACACAAAGGAAGAAAAGTAGTCTGGATTTAATCTTTTAGCAAGCAAGCAGTGCTCTGATAGTGGAAGATCAAAATACGGAGAAACTAGAGATAAGAGGGAAAAAAACCAGCACATTTCAGCAAAGACACATATTTAAAAAAAAAAAAACTCACAGGAAAAAAAAAGTATTTGGATTATATTTGCTCTGGGGGAAGAAAAAAAAATTGATGTCCTGCAATTCAATTCCAACATTAGAGGCATCTGACACAGATGTGCTGTGGGACATGACACATTACCCCAGAGAGCAAAGGAAAAATGTGTTGTTCATGTTGAGTGCAAACACCCAGACAAGGATGAGGGGTTTTTTTCCTCTTTGACAATCATTTACTGAAATCAGCCTGGAAGTTTGAAGTAGGAAGAAGCAGGAGGCATGTAGTGAGTAAAAGGAGGTAAAGTTATGGGGAAATGAAAAAGATGAACTAAACTGGATTTGCAAGAAATACATAAAGATTGTATCTTGATCGGATTGCTGGGAGACAAGGGGTGAGAAGTTTAAAATCAGATACACCATGAAAGCACTCCAGGCAAGAGTAAAAGCTTGAATTTAGTAAGATTGCTGAGAAAAAGTATAGAGCAAAGACAATGGTATAGAAAAAATCTCTTTTCCTCCAAAAAATTTCTATTAAGAGAAGTTTTGAAGATAGAAGGGAAATTTAGTTTAAGAATTTCTGTTTCCAAAATGCCTTAATACTACATCTACTTTAAATTTTTTTGAGTCTTGAATGAGATTTTCTAAATGAAAAATGAAATATTATTCAGCTTTAAAACCTGTGGAGTACGGTATCTCATCCCAACAATTAAAGTATGCAGTTGTGGCTCCTCACAGCAGTATCCTTCCCTCAAAAGATTTTCATATATACACAGATGTCTATTTTATGGAGATGTAGAATCTTTTGTGGCACTCCTGATGCATTTTTCTATTGTTTCAAACAATGCATCAGATGATATTCCCACAAAGACATGGGATCATGTTTGCTCCCAAGTGGAAATGCAAGAATTTATCATAATTTCTATGGGTCACAAGATCCCATACTTTGAAGATTTTGACAACTGGTTCCTCTCATCTAAATTTAATTCAAATAATTTAAGACTGTTAACCTGCAAATGTTTTTTGTGTTTGTTTTAATGGTGTTCAGTACTGCAGCACAAAATGAGGGCTATGGAATGTGTGCTTGGGATAATTGATGGTGCTGCCATGGGGTCCAAAATATCCTCCCATATACTAATGGGTTTTATGCCATTCTGCCTCTGAAATTCGTTTTAATGATTTTGACAGCTCTCATTTTTCCTTTGTTAAATCTTAGCAACTGTATCTGGATATTTATTTTCAGAAGCACAAACATATTACAAAAAATGCATAAGCCCACTGAGGATGAATAAAACATCTCCATAGTAACTTTCTGGATAGTGATGTATGGCTGGCTGCAGACAGACTGACAAACTTCAGTCCTAACTCTGCATCAGGATTTTTTAGCATGGAATCCTAAGCTCAAAAGTGATTTCAGAAATGAAATGCCCATTTTTCCTCTCTGTAGTTATTTCACAGCAATGATTGATTTTTTCCAGATGTGGTTAAATAGGACAATTTATTTTATTAGTTTTAATATAATCAGTTGCAAATATAATCAAAAACATCCCCTCAAGGCAAATGAATATTTTGGCTTTGCTTGATTTTTCCCAGAAGAAATTCTACCCTACTCATGTATTTTAAGCTTACTTTATAATACCTTTAAATTAAATTTTAAATAGTTTGGTTTGAAATTAGTATTGATATTGATGTCCATACAGTGCAATAAGAATTTCCATCTGCAGGATAATATTCATGGTAATAAGAAAGACTGTGCTATATTTTAAAGGGACAGGTTCTTAAAAGTCCATTCAGGAATTTTTCTTCCCTCTAGGCCTTAGTGTACCCATACCCAGGGCTGCATTATGCACAGCCACTTGGGTAACCATGAGCCATTTCCCAGGCTCACCCCTGTAAACACAAGCTAAGCTAATTTCCCTCAGCTTCCCTGCAGTTTGCATTGAAGCTCATATAACTTACTTGCTGTTTATGTATTTTACCAGTTGTCTATGTCAAGCTTTCATACACAAATCAGAGAAAAACCTGCAAGCAACTATGATTTTTAAAGCTGAAAGACACCTTGTGTCTAATTTGTCAGCAAATTAGGTGGGTTTAAAATCCACCCTTGAAACAGCAGTAATTTCTGTTCCTTTCATCTAAACAGTTCTGTATTCCAAGGGAACCTGGTATAATCAGTAGTTTGTTGTAGACATGAGTCATAATTATGTTCTTTCTCTCTCATTTAAGTTGTTCGAGTTCATGAATTTTTTGGCTGAGAATGTCATCTTCTGTTACATGGGACTCGCGCTATTTACGTTTCAAAATCACATCTTCAATCCTCTTTTCATATTTGGTGCTCTTGTATCCTTTGCTTTAAAGAAGGACATATCTCTGTATGTGTGTGTGTGTGTATATAAAACAATGCATGTTCTATGTGAAAAAAGAAGCCAACAAGCAAACCAACCAGTTCCTTGTATACTAAAGATCAGTATCTTGCCAATTCCAAGTGCAGTCATCTATTACCTATATCCTAATAACTGCCCCAATGCATGTAAGCACATGTTCTTTGGACAGTTGCTGGTTTGCTCCTCTGCTACAGGCAAGTAGCTTTAAACCAGCTGGGCAACTTTTGCCAATGGTTTACAAGTGGAGTGGGAAATTGAGATAAGTATTGGGACACATCTGTGGGGACAGGTACAACACAGAACCTTTCTTCCTGTCTGGAGCCAATGCAGATCCACAAACTGGAGAGCTGCCTCCAGACAGAGGTGTGCCATAAGCAGGACTTCCCCAAAACTACATAAATGGTATGAAGTCCTTAAAAATCCACAGTTCTGCTTTGCTCAAATCTTTCCTTCTTTATAGTTGGTATCTCAAGCATACATGGAATTATTTACACCATGGAACTATTTACACATGTGCCTAAGAGGTCAGAAAAGCTCTGTGTCTTTAATTCTGCCATGGTTTCTCAATAAGTCTTACTCATACAGCAGTATAGATTCTTTTCACACTGACAATTTATTCAATGATTTTTTTGGCTCAGAGCAGCAGCCCCTCTGCTTATCACTTTTAAATGAACTGTAATAGCTTTGAAAGTTGGGAGCACACTGTTGATGTGCAGTAATTGCTATATGTAATTTCTAAATGAATAATCAGGACTGCACCAGAGCTCCCTTGGCTCCAGGCTGGGCTGGATGGCAGTGAGGATCTCGCTGTGTCCCCACCAGGGCAGTACCACAGCCTGTGCTGCAGTCCTGGCACCTGGAGGGAGCAGGAGCAGCCAGGGATGGGGCAGGGACCCGGCTCTGTCCGGGCTGTTCCCAGGAGCAGCCAGGGATGGGGCAGGGACCTGGCTCTGTCCGGGCTGGTCCCAGGAGCAGCCAGGGATGGGGCAGGGACCCGGCTCTGTCCGGGCTGTTCCCAGGAGCAGCCAGGGATGGGGCAGGGACCCGGCTCTGTCCGGGCTGTTCCCAGGAGCAGCCAGGGATGGGGCAGGGACCCGGCTCTGTCCGGGCTGTTCCCAGGAGCAGCCAGGGATGGGGCAGGGACCCGGCTCTGTCCGGGCTGTTCCCAGGAGCAGCCAGGGATGGGGCAGGGACCCGGCTCTTCGCCTCTCCCGAGCCTGGGGCTCCAGGCAGCTCTTGGTGCAGCTGCTGGGACTCAGACATCGCCTCTCAAACTCTTCACCTGCTCTCCAGTCCCGGCACGCTCAAACTGGGAGTGCCATAATTGAGCCACAAGATAAGGGGAGGGCAAAAACGTGCAAAATGTGCAAAAAGCATATATAAGGAGCTCAGACTGCCTTTCTTTAAATCTGATAATGGCCTCATGGTTCTAATTAAGGCAACTTTTGGGATAGCTCCACAGAGGAATAATAAAGAACTTCATCAGAAGAATCTCTGCAGAGAAGGGGAAGAAAAAGCAAAAAGTGCTGGATATAGACAATATGAATTGCCAGGAAATAAGAAAGTAATAATCAGGTCCAAAAGTACATTTATTCTCTGCAAATTGCTGCTCAAGGATGATAATGCTCTCTCTGCAATTGATGATGGGCATTTTCCTGAAGAGCTGAAGATGAAGTCACGTGTGACACAAATGTGATGAGTAGAAGTAGAGTGATTGAAGTGAGATATATTATGATGAATATAAAACCAGGATGTCTGGGGAAGGCAGATCTCTGCCTCTGCACAGGAAGCAATACAACATAGCATGTAAAACATGAAAGAAAATGCTATCATACTTGTTTAATTACACCTTAAAAATAATTTTAGAGAATATTTGGGTTAATTCTGGTTTTGTCAGTAGCTTGTCCACTATTTTCCTCAACATCTTACATTTTAGGTGGCAATTTTTGTAGCAAGAGCTTCCAACATATACCCACTTTCTTTCCTTTTGAATTTGGGTCGAAAACAAAAGATTCCCAGGACCTTTCAGCACATGATGATGTTTTCAGGTAAGAGCTATTTTGGCTTTTTTGGTATTTTTCCTGTCAACATTTAATGAATGACAAAAATAGTCATCTATCACTAGAAAAAGCTACATCTATCACAAAGAATTTGTTGTCTTAAAACTCAAGGTCATCTCTCCACAGCTACTGAAGCAAATGGATGCCTTCTGATCAACCTCACTGTGCTCTTGCCCCATTTTAATTAATGTTTTGGAAACTCACTGCCCAGGAAGCCATTGTCTTTCAATCCATTGTCCCCCATCTGTCTACACTTGGGAATACCATGTTTTTAAGTTGCGCTGTTTTAGAGGCACCTGTAGTATACCTGAGAGTATTTTACATAGCAGCAAATAAATATCCAACTTGGACAGTGTTAGTACTGATACTCAGATCGGACGTGGTCTTTGGCAATTCCTTAAACTTCTGAAACAGTTTTACTTTTAAACATGAGATGAGATCATTTCAATTCCACAGACCTTTTCATATGTATTCCAGTTTGATATTTAATTTTGTTGATTTTGTTAACCTTGTAAAAAAAAAAAATTAAAATCCAGAAGAGGGAGCCATGTTCTAGTCTGACTTGCACAGCATCCCCAGAACCTGTTAAGGTTCATCTGGATTTCACATTTTTTTACTTTTACAAGCTAGAAATAATTCCACTTGACTTTCTAATGCTAGTTAGGAAAAACTCACTTATAAGCCAAGAATATCTGTTCAGTAAAAGACAGAAATGCAGATACCCCTACGCTATTGATGATACAATTTTCTAAAATTAGAAACTCAGCACATTTTTGCTTCATTTTCCTGCTTTTTATGCAAAAATTTATTCCACATTTGTATGGATAAAAGTTCTTGATTGACAGCCTTGATGTACAGAGATCCATTTAGCCAGATAAGGAGTGAAATACAATGTGCTGCATTTCAAGCTCCCTCATCAGGAGTACTCCGCATCAGGGGGCCTCATTTGTGCCTATGTAATTCCAACTCTCTAGAGAGCAACACAGCAGCTCATTTCTATACCCATTCAATCCTGCTAAAAGCTGCCACTGAAAATGTCAGCTAATTCCGGTGAGACTGGAGTGAGGGATGATGACACATCCAGCAGGAGCTGCCTTTCAGCCCAACTGCTCCCCTGCCATTGTTCCATGGCTAACTTGGATCTGGAGATCCCTCTGGTAAGCCTAGCAGGTGGCCAGCTAGACAACAGCATGAAAAATAGATTCATATCATTTGGTATCTAGTTCCTGGGCTCCATTTTGGCTTTTGGTTTTCATCAGCTAAAGTACAGGATGGAAAACCTTCTGAAATCTCTCTTATTCCTCAACTTTTCTGTCCTCATTTTCTGCAGTCAAATTTCATTCTCCACGGAACAGGAGCAGAAAGCAGCCTGCAGCCAGCAGCTGAACATGAGAACTCACACACATTAGCTTTCCAGGGCAATCTGGCAGCTGAGAACTGAAACAGTAGTATTGCAGGCTTCTAAAATGCAAATGTTAAAATTCTTAGAAAAGTAATTTTTATCTATTTTCAAAGATAAAACCCCTCTATTTTGTAGAGAAAAATGTGTTTACATTATAATAAAGTAATGGCATAATCTGCAACTATAATAATAGAGAATGTCTCTCGTGCTGCCAGCAGCTGCACACTTCACAGGATACACAGATTTTCTGTGTAATTCTGTTTTTTAAGATGCACCAAGATTTGTGCTTAGTTACCAATAAGGTTCATAGTGCTATAAACTGATAAACAGAGAGGACAATGGCTGTCAGGAAAGAGACGCATTTCTGATGAGTAAACAAGACATTGAATTTGAGTTTGAAGGAAATTATCTACGAAGATCTGTAGCAACAATCATAGAACAATTTGGGCTGGAGGGCACCATTAAAGGTTATCTAGTCCAACCCCCTGCAATGAGCAGGGGTATCTGCAACTAGATCAGGTTGCTCAGAGCCCCATCCAGCCTGACCTCGAGTGTTTCCAGGGATGGGGCATCCACCTCCTCGGTGTGGGTTTTACCACCTTCATTGTTCTGGCATAGCATCAGCTTCTAGTTGATCACAGGGGAAAATGGCCTTTATTCACCACAGCTTCACACATTCACATGTGGAAAACAATGAATTTGGGTTAGTTTTGTTTTCTATCTTATTACCAAATCCACCAAACATTTACTGCTTGTTTTACTGCCACAATCACCAAAGTGATTGCTGAGAAAAATTGCTGAGAAAAGCAATTAAGGTCAGGCAAGTACACTGTTGATTAGCCGTTGATTATACCTTACTCTGCAAAGAACTCTTCTGAAGTCACTAAGTTCTGCTTTTTGATGCATATCAATACAGGTGAGAAAAGGTGGAAGAGTTGGGCTTGGAGGTGGATTATGGAGCATTTTGATTTATCACATTCTTTATCTGCTTCTACGACTCCTCTAAAAATACATTACAAAGGGTGGATTCACTTCTACAACTGTTTTTAATCATGATTCCTGATAACATTCCATTGTAAATGAAAACTTGATTAGTCCTTTATACAAGGACTAATTAAGCCCAGGCTTCTCAAATTAAATTGAACATCAGCTAAAGTGAGCAGCCCAACAGTGCCTGCTGATGTGAAAAAGAAACATTTTGAAGTCTTAGACTTTATAGCACTTTCCACTCTTCTCCCAACATCTTTATTTACTTTTTACTCTGTTTTCCTCTTCTCTACAACACATAAATAGGCAACAGGGAGGCTTGTGGGACACAGTGCTGCAGGGGTGGTTGCTGTTAATATAAGGCATTACAGCATCAGTGGAGTCTGAAAGGATGAACACAAATGCAGAATTAAGCCAAAAGATGCCCATGTACAGGCAGCTGTTGTGCAGACATTTACATCTACACACTCATACAGACATAGAGGTGGGAAGTGGCAATGTGAAGAAATCAGCTAAATAGAAAAGAAAGGAAGAAAAGAGCAGAAAACTACAGCTGAAACCAAAACACCAGAGCTACCCACAGAAAGTCTTTCCTGGCAGATTCTCTTCCCACCAACAACAAACACTGCAGCCTTCATGGGCTCTTCAGAGGGCTGGGTTTGGAGAGGTGTTTGTGTGGGGTCTGGGCAGAGGATGGCTAACAGCCCTACAGGGCACACAGGTTCTGTTCTGGGGGCGCTGGAGCTTAACCCTGGGCTGGTCTGCTTTGAAGGCTCTGACACATTAAAGAGTATTGCTTAAAGATGAATCCCTACTGTATGGCACAAAAAAAACCTGTTAGGAAATTTGTGATTCAGCCCAAGGATGAATGGATTAACACAGATGTGGAGCTGCCAGCAGTTCACCTCTGAAAGATGAGGGGAGAGAATCTCTGCTTCATCAGAGCTGGTCCTTCTGCTGCACCACTCTGTCCAGGGGTAGCTGAGGTACCAACATCCACTGCACCCAGTCATTCACTGGGCTTTGTGGCATTTTTCCCTGAAGTTTTACAGAAAACTTAATCTTCCTTAACTTCAGTCCATTTCAGTAGCTCAACATTTGCTGAAGTTGTTAAAATTCCCTTCCTTCACTTGTATTATTACCTGGAAAGTATTTTGAGATATATATATATAGATAGATACATAGATATATATATATACACACATATAGTAGTGTTCCTTGCTTTTCATTGAGTCTTTACATTTTAAGTGTATTCATCTGCTTCCCACTGCTTTCATTGTTTAGTTTGATTATTTATTTTACTTTAGACATTTCTTTAGTTGAAACTGAATTATCTCTTATAGACCATGTTTAGCCTTCTATAAATGAAAAATGCAGAGAAGTCACTCACTATTTTTCTGAACTGAAGAAACAGCCAGTCCACTGCTCAAGAAGACATACTACTTGACTTTTATATGTATAAATGTGTGTGTATGTGTAGATATATATCCCCCTTACAAAAAGAGGTGTCGTAGCTGTAAAATTAAAGGTGTGATGCAATTGTGGGAAGCAGCATTGTTTTCTACTGAAATGTAGCTGTGCTAAAAATCCAGATTACCACTATAACCATTGAAATAAAGACCATTTCAATAGTCATTCATTCCCTCCTCAGCTGCATGCTTAAAATGAGATTATAGTATTTCCCTGTTAGAAAATAGTAAAGCACTGCATCCTCAGAGATGTTTTTTACACAAAAGCAAAGCCAAGGACAAGCCCAGTGTCTGCCTGCAGGGTTTTGAACCTGCTGCCACTGAGTATTTTCAGATAGTGCAACCCCAGTCTGCTTCTTCCTTGCAGAAATGGCTTTGTGCTGTTCCCTGGATAAACTTCTTTACCGAATAATTGGAAGCCCAGCTTCTATACCAAATAATTCACATTCTAGCTGTGTAATCTTAAAGAGCTTTGGAGTTCTTGGCCAAAAATAGCTGCATTTAGCAGTTAATTAAATGATTCTGCATATGTCATCAGTGCCTTACAAGAGGTTTGATTACTAGATTTAATCTCTCAGTACTTTGCAAGGTACTTTTTGGACTCAGCATGTATTGTAAACACATAATGACTTTGCTCTCTAGAATTATTTTGTGAAAGTTTTTTGGAAAACTATAAAGTACATTTAAATAGATAGATGAAAGGCATTGGAAAACATGGAGTATTATTTGTATTATGCATCCTGAGGGCTGCAGGCACTAGCAGGCTTTTTCCCCCTCAATTTTTAAACATGCCATTTTATCAAGACCTATTTAGTCACCTTATTACTACCTATGGGGCTTTTTTTTTTTAAACTCATTTAGCTATTTTCACCACCCTTGTAATTTCTTGTTTATTCAGATTCTGTGGGTGTATAATTCTACAACTATTATAACGTTTCAAGTACATTAATTTATTGTGCATCCCCTTTTAGTTATTTAAAATAATTTTTGAAAAACTATTCATTGTTTTTAAGTCATATTTTTCTGACTAGTCTCAGAACATTAAATGATTTTAAAGGAATATATTCTATATTTTCAAGGAAGAAATGAGTAGCATATTTGGGTACAGATTTTAATGTCGATCCTCTTTTTCACTTGCTCTTGACTTCATGAGTAGTCTGACTTAACACAGGATTTAGATTTCTTTTTCAACCTGCATTAAGTTCAGATTACTACTAAATTTGCAATTATTTAAGACAAATAATTCAGTGGACGTAAAGCAGAAATGTGATTATTATGTGAATATGAGAGAACTTTCATTGTTCACTTTTGTAAATTTGCTGCACTGAATCCCACCCTTTCAGTTACCGATTCAGTACTTTATAAGCAGGATTATGATCCGAAAATTTCCTCTGCCCTTGGAAGTGGGTTTGGACTGAAAAGATGAAAATTCTGTTTCTCCCTCACGTGAAGTTCATGACCCTTGTCTCGTTTCAGGTTTGCGAGGTGCGATTGCGTTTGCTTTGGCCATTCGGGACACGGACTCCCAGCCCAAGCAGATGATGTTCAGCACAGCCCTGCTCATGGTGTTCTTCACGGTCTGGGTGTTTGGGGGGGGCACCACACCAATGCTCACCTGGCTGCAGATCAGGTCAGTACTGTCTGTGCAGCACCGGCCTCAGAGCGGAGCGGGATCCCTACGGATCCACCGCTACATCCTTACACCTTCCTAAGGCTTATAGATGTGCTTTGGATGAGCTTTAGCATGCACAAAGGGAGGGTTTATGCACCTGTTAGAGGCTCCAGACCATAAGGAACAGGAGAGTTCTCCTGAGAGTTTTGGGTTTAGATGTAGGTCAGACACATCCTTGTTTCCTGAGAGTTTCACTACTGCTCCTTTAAACATCATGAATACATCTTAATAGTGTCCTCTTGCTGCTGAAGAAAGAGCTATACAGGAGGATTTTTCCCTCATCCTAAAATCTGTAGTTACTACACGAGCATGTAATAAATTGTGTATTTCTGATTATGAGAATATGCTGGAAAAATCTTCCTCCACTGCTGCCTCATTCAGGCATTAATTTATTATGCATTGTTTAATATATTCTTCTTCGCTATATTATTTTTTTAAATTACTTCATAGTCACTTGTATTCACAGAGAGTAATGAATGCCAAGGAAGGTTAAATTACAAGAGAGAGGGACAGAAAACTGGAGTAAAAAGGATCTAATTTAAATGCAGTGTTCTTCCAAGTGTGCTTTTTTGAAACCCAACTTTTAATAATGAGTGTACTCATGCTGGTTATTGATTCTGGTTACTTCACAATCCATTCAGAACTCCCTGCTGTGATTTGCAAGATCACCACAGAAATCCTCAGTATCGAGACAGGCCTGCAATTCACAATTCCTTATAATTTATTCTATATATAGCATATGTTTTCCTTGTTTACAAAATGATGTCTGATTACAAGCCTTCATGTCAGACTCTTGCTATAAAATAGCAGCTGAAGATAACCAAACTGGGGCTTTTACAAAGAGCATAGATAAAACTGCAGACAAAATAAGGACTAGCGTACAAGTGTACTGGATAAACAGGGATGCAGGCATCCATGTACATTGTGGAGGTTTTCTATTTCTGTGACAGTTTGATTCTTCTTCATGACATGTCTCATGTCCCATAATGTCAATCAAGGCCATTACAGTTTGGATACACTCTGGCACTATCAGTCATCTTTCTGAGATTTGCCATTTTTTTCACTGTCAGTCAGCAAGAGTTTTTCTGTGTGGCAATGGAAATGTGGGTGAGGAAGAGCTTTCTCATTAGATCTTGGGGAGCAAATCAGTCTGGGTCTCTATAATAGGAGATAAGGAATAATGCTGAGAATACAGTAAGGGGAAAAGGCTGTGAGCAGCAGTCAATGTGCAGTCTGAGAGCTTGGGTCACTAGATGCCCCTCGTGGTTTAGCTCTCTAGGGAATTTCTAAATTAAGATTGAAGTGCTTTCACTAACACGAAAATGAATTGGATGCAAGGGCATTTCTTCTGCTACTTAGTGCTACCCAGAGGTGCAAAGCCCCCCAGGACCACAAGTGAGGGGCTGACTCTCATATTAACTGTTTATAGTGTTCAATGCACACGCTTCTTTCTCTAGCCTCTTGTACAATAGATTTCACCAAAGACACTGAAAGTAGACAATCATTACTGATTTGAAATGCTCATCTCTGAGAAGTTCCTCTGAATCCCATCAGATCTGCCAGACATTTTTATCAATAAAATAAATTGGGTTTGTAATCAGGATATTGATTTTCTTACTATTAAGCTATTAGGTTCATAATTTACACTTAATTTCTTGACATTGGAACATACATCTTCATAAATTATGAGGAGGTCAAGTTGAGATAAAATTTTAAATAGACATCTTTAATTACAAATTTATCTTGAGGCTCTGATTTCTCCTTCTAGTGAAGATATTTCATTGTCTTTATAATTTATTACACCTCAATGTGGACTTTTGTCCTTAGCTACCAGCATTTATCTTTTTAGTCTTAATTAATTTTGCTAAGTAATTGTATTCAAAGGTGGTGGTAATTCATGACAATTGACACTTGTATGGATTCTGGCAGATGAGTTTGCTGAGGAAAGTTATGGAGCTGTGGCAAATGACACCAGCTTGCTTGGTGTAATCCCCCAGCATGTTGGCACCTGTGCCTGAACAGCAATTCTGAACTGCATCTATCCCCATGGCTCTTTAGAAGAAAAACATGGTATTTTTCAAGCTAGTTTGGAGGGTTCAGCTCACAAAGCCAAGGGAAACTGCATTACAAGTACAAAAATGATGTGATTGTCTCTGAAAAGATTTATTGGAAGGGGTTTGTGTGCCATCAATTACAGAAAAAAGGGCTGAAGCCAGGAAAATGCTGCAGTCATGGCTATGAGCACAGAAGAGAGGGACTGGTCTCACAGCAGCTCTTTGTGATCAGCTGATATGAACATAGCTCAGGCACCTTCCCAGCGCAGCTTGAAACTCTTCTGTGAGATTCCCCAGTGCTCCAGGGAACCAGATCTACCACTGTCAGTCAAATCCAGAGCACAGTGCCAGCTCAGTTATTCTAAACAACTAAAGGTATTCACCTTATCAAAATAGAGCTTACAGGAAATTAAAAATATATGAATGGTCACAGTGACTACACTAGCTTTCCCTACAGAAACTACAAGTTGCTGTACAGGTAAACCTTCTCAGGAGAGAATGGCAAAAACAGCACAATCAAGCAAACAACAGTGACAAGCAGAGTGTGCTTTTTTTGCCATTTTTTCATCATAAAATGATTATCCAGCAGATAATGTATTTAATTGAACTGGAGGCATTCAGAGACTAATAGAGAGGAGCATGTGATTTCTGAACCAATTTGGATGGATTGAATCTCATTCACGTGCAGTGTTTTGTGTCCCCTCTCCCTCTGTGAAATAGGGTCCAGTTCCTATCATTAGTTCAGGAGATGCAGCTCTAAACTCCTCAAGGTCAATCAGCTCAGTCTTATCCTAGAGATAAATGCTTGAGGTTATATGGTACAGACCAACTTACCCACAGTTAGGATTTAAAACATAAATAAATCTATCATCCATTCAGTTGAAGATATGTAAAAATAACACAAATCAGAAAGAACTCACAGCCTGTAAAAATAACACAAATCAGAAAGAACTCACACCCATATATTTACCATTTGCTCTGCCATAACACATTACAGTGTTAGGGCAGAAGACAGTGCTCAGGTCTGTACAGCCTTCTTGCTGTATATTATTGCCCACATATTATACCATTTTTCAATTATTTATTGCTCTCTCCATAATTTACATTGGGAAGTTCTCATAACAGTGAGTAGGACACTTGGTGTATAAGGGTATGATAATTCCCTTACACCTTAATTCCCTTACAATGACAATTTAAAAAAAAGAGTATGAATGAAACTTCTCAAAAAAATCAGTCTTTGTCTCCATAAAAACTGCAATTCCCATAATTTTCCCCCTCTCCTCACAGCAATACCATCAGATCTGCACTTTCCTTTTTCAGTTAAAATTTAACATAATGTAAATATAATCTGTCACTCTATTTTTAGAGAAAAGATTAAGATGTGTCCTCAGAGATAACTACCAGTTGATTTATTCCAGGACTATGTATGGCTTATACAACACTTGCAAATTGTTGCTAAAACAAAGAGTAAGATACACTATCAAAATTAACCATGTGCTACCCAAAAAGGCTCAATTCCATCTCCCATGTAATGCAGCAACATCAATCAGCTGTGTCACAAGAAACTAGCTAAGAGCTTTTGTAAAAAAAAAAGCTTAAATGGATACACTAAATTTATAAATAAGAATTCTTGTTCCTTTTATTTAACAAATGAATTATACTAAAACATATACTCCTACTTAAACTCTATCTTGAATCTAAGAAAAGTTCTCAAAGCCTTGGAAATGTGACCTGCTAATAGAATTTATGTCTAAATGTATCTATATGTCAAAACACAGTCTTAAAAGAAATCCACACCAATAATTCTCATTTTACTACTGCATTTACTCATACACAGCAGCCTTCAAAATGAGTCTTAAAATTCTTGACAAAGACTGAATCTTTCTTCACTTTGTTCTAAAAGAATGAAACACAGACTTTTGGAAATGTCTTATTTATTTTAGCTGTCTCCTTTCTAAACACCTGAAACTCTGAGTTTCAGGGAGAGTTGGGTGTTCCCTTTCTGAAGATGAGTTTGTATTTAGGAGTTCCCAGTTGTCTGGTGCAGTAACCCAGCAGTTCCCAGCACAGAGGTGGTGCAGGTGTTTACAGCCCTATCAGCTGCCACGCCGAGAGCAGAACTGGCTGCACCACCTCCCCAAGTAATACATTGTCTCTTGACTTATCTTAAAGTTGTAACAGGAAAAAAAATTGCTTTTACTCCCCGTGTGAAAGGACTACAATATTCAGTTCTTGGCAGACAATGAATAAACCTGGATCAGCATGTGAGAATAATTCCATAATACATCAACACCAAAACAGAGACAGCCATTTAAGTTCACAGTCAAATTGAACTATTCAATAAATGTGCCTTCAGAGACATTGAGCATTACTTGATAATGCTTTTGGATATATGATTCCCTTCATTCCCCATACTCTGATTAAAAATAGAGAGCTACATTTTACAGTAAATCTGCACTGAGAGGTTTGAGGATAAAGGATTCTCCTGACAGGCAGAGCAAAAATTCAAAGCTGTTAATAAAACATGTCCTATAAAAGCATTGTGCTAGGTATTAGGTCTTGTTTGTTTATCATCACCTTCCCTGTAAATGTTTGTCAAGAGATTTCGAGACTCTTTGTGCATCTCTTTGCAGCTGTTCTTCAGTTAATGGGAAGAATTTTATTCCACAATCTAAATAAATACTAAGCAGCTTTGAATAGTAGCTTTTACTACTGTGCCTGTCTGGCCATTGCTGTTGGTAAACGTATTTTAGAAAAGAGCTGTCTGTGTGCCTGGCTGCCCTTAAAATCAC